>JAKCPI010012550.1:0-79439 GCA_023213315.1 Euborellia annulipes
CAGATCGTTTCCCTTTTATTTTTTTAATAAAGTTATTTTAGAATATAACAACCAATTGTCCCATTTTGGACTTTAAAAAGATCAATACTTTTTCGACAAGTGATAATTTTAAATTAATATTAAAAGAATTTAATCAATAAATGATGGATTAGAGGCGTATTAGTGGAATATTTTGAACCGAGGGGGTAATAGATATAGCCTAATAAAAAAAAAAATTGATATAATAAAACCAATGTTTGTAAAGAAAGAGTGAGAGTGGGCTCAGGTGTGAGTAATAAATTAGCTGTCACCACTTTTCTGACAGGTAACATAACAAAGCCTATCTTGTTTGTTGCAGATCAATGTCGTTATTTGAAAGGCACCTGGTCCGAATGCGACCCGAAGACCAACATGCGTACCAGGACCCTCACCCTGAAAAAGGGTGATCAAAGTATGTGCGAACAGACTAAGACTATTGAGAAGAAGTGCAAGAAAGGTAAACCCGCTGCCGGTTAGTTGAATTCTCTGTTTCAGGAGATTTTTTTATTATTATTTTTAGTTTATTATAAATATAGATTTCTACCTTTCCTTTTAATCAGAGGTATAAATAACAATTTTTTCCGACATTTTTATTTAATTGGTAGATCAAGTAGTAAATTGGCTTTTAATATTAAAAAGGAAGCTTACAGCCGTTTGCTTTACTTCTAATTAACTAGTTATCCCTCGGATAAGTTATTTGTCTATGACTTTCAAGTCATATATATTGGGATCTAGGCATTCTTATTTAAGCCATTTGGTATCCAAATGGCTTAAATAAAATCTGCCTGGGATCCGAACCCTCGACCCTTTGTATACAAAGTAGGCGCGCTACCAACTACACCAAGCCCGAGGGCAGCAGGGGGAAATTAGCGACACAAGCCTTATTTATTTATTCTTTGTAGAAACAGCTAGTCTGTTATATTTTTATTTATTTTTTTTGAAAATCTTTAAATTTTTGTTTATAGCTCTAATTTTTTTTTTTTTTTTTTTTTTTAAACATTCACACTTTTTTTCTCATTCACACTTCCAATTACACACACATTCACACCGTCTTTTCGGCAACTTAGGCCATTTAAGACTTTTGACGATAACCGTTATGAATATATATTATTTAGGGTCCAGGCATTCTTATTTAAGTCATTTGGTATCCAAATGGCTTAAATAAAATCATCGGACTGCCTGGGGTCCGAACCCGCGACGCTTGGTATACGAGGTTAGCACGCTAACCTCTACTCCAAGCCCCGAGGGCTATAGCTCTAATTATCCTAAATAAAAAAAAAATTGTTAAAATCAACTTTAATTAATTAATTTAATTTTAAATATTTATTTTAATTTTTATAAATGATGACTTTATTAATCTTCAATTCAAGATGTTCCTTTCTCGGCACTCTTAGTTGAAGGGTGGTTTTAGGTGGTAAGTTTTCAAATTATTAATAAAATTTTTTATTTTATTAAAAGGTTTTTATTAGGTTGGCCGAAACATTTGTGAACGGCCCGCATTGTAAACCAACCTAATAAAAACCTGTTAATAAAATTTTAAAAATTTTATTAATAATTTGAAAACCTACTACCTAAATGCAACCAAGAATGCCGAGAAAGGAACATCTTGAATTGAAGATTAAATTCTACCGGCCCAGCATCGGTAAATTTTAAATTTAAATGACTATTAAACTTCTCTTATACCTGAAAAACTAATTTTTTTTTTTAATTCGAAGGTGGTGTTCTTGTTTACTATTATTTATTTATTAATAATAATTTGTTGGACCTTATTTCGGTATACAAATTATTTATATTTTGACTATTAATTAAAAATTGCTATCTTATGCAATTTTTCAATCAGCTGCTCACTAATCATTTACTACGGCCTCTTCTTCGTTGTTATAATTGTTACAAACGGTTAATTTTTAATAAACCTTCTCTTGTTTATTAAATCGATGATTTGCTATCGGTTGGATAAGTTTGCTAGTTGATTAGAAATGAAGCAACCGGCCTTAAAAACTTTAAATTTCAACTTGATTTAAATAACGTCGTCATCAGTCGTTTTTGGAAATTTTCGCACATAACACTAGGTTAAGTTTCAAAAAGACATTTCGACGTTAATACTACATTTTCAGTTTGTGTCTTACAATTAGCTCTGAAAATGACGTGTTAACGTCGAAATGCGCATAAACTAAAATAAAATCCCTTTGAAACCTTGTGTTATTTATTTATTTATTTATAATTCGATAATTAAATTTATTTTAAATATTTAGTGTCACAATCAAATTATTATCTTAAAATTTAATCACTTCGCTTCCTTATAGAAGTTTTAATTTCATTTTGTTTCCATATTTCTAAAAAAAAAAAAAAAAAAAAAACTACTTAATCCAAGAAAGTCTTTTTTGTATGGGTTTAGATCTCTCTATTGTTATTTACACCTCTGTTTCTCTTTCAACTTTTAAAGCACGCCTGCCACAAGACTTCCATTCCGCCCCCCGTCCCCCCCTGTTTTCTTTCCCAAGCACACACATAGAGCGAACATTTATTTTCGCTTAACGCTTTAAGTAGAAGTATACAAATCATGCCACACAACACGATTCAAGCTTATCCCCTAAAGGAAGAAAAAATATCTTTTTTTTTATTTTATGACACATCAGCTTTGGATGTTCATTCCTATTTACTTGTATTTTATTATTATTATATCTACATCATCCAAAATGCATGAATTTCCAAATTTATTATTAACGCTGGGGAAAAAAATGATTCAACCATGTCCAATCGTACTTGCAAATATATTTTTTATTATAGAAATAAAAAATATCATTTTTTTATGTGAGATTAAAAAAAAAAAATTTGTAATAATTCAACTCATAGGACTCTTTCTAAAATTGATCTCTATTTGAATTTTGTAATTAGGTTAGGCAGCGGAGAATGAATATCTCTGCTTATAATTTAATAATGCGAAATTGCGATTGTAGAAAGTCTACCTTGAAGTTATTTTCGAAATTTTTAACATTATTATTAACAATAAAACTTTTTATAAATACGCATATAAAACTATTTCCTGATAGATGCCTCTGGAAATTAATTAAGGATTTTAACTGAATTCTTGTTTGTTTCAATTTAGACAAACAAGTATGTCTATTCACTCAAATTCCTTTATTAATTTTCAGAAGTATAAACCTATAAACTATCAGAAAATAGTTTTATACAGATCTTATACCAAAAAGTTTTATGAAATTTAAAAAAAATGAAAGGATAGTATTTCTGAAATAATGATGGCGTCAACTTTTTTTTAGCCAATTTATTTGAAATATCGCATAGGATAGGATAGGTATTCCTGACTCTTGGCCCAAGAGGCAGGCATTCTACCTCTGTGCAAAAACTCTGACTTGTTAGGAAAAAAATCTGCTGTGTCTGGTCGCATTTTCTCTTACCTTTGGTAATATCTGCTTGTCACACCAATTTTTTTTTCTGCCGAGATATATTTAGTTGCCCTTAACACATGAGTTCCAAAATTCACTATCCGATTCATAGAAGACGTTATACTAAGAATGCTTCAACATCAGTAAAGTCTACTTCAAACGATTTCCACGAAAAATTTCACTGATATACTTTTTAAAGAGCATGTAAAAAATAGTTGATTTATGAATTTTAATCAAAATTGTTTAAACGAATTTTGAGAAAATGACAAAAAACTGAAAAAGAACATCAGTAAAGTACTAGTACTTTTTGGACGATTTTGTTTAAAAGTTTATTTTCACCGCTTGAGAGGGTGCCTAACTCACATATAAAATTTCAACCTCGTAGTTTCTATTTTTTCTATGATGTATAAAACTGCTTGTCATCCAGATTTTTATTCTTCTTCTATTACATCAATTAACCAGCTAAATAAAAACTTCCAATACTAAATTTTAAGAATTAATCGTTCGGATGAAGGTCGTGATTGGTGGCCGAAACGTCGACGATTACTAATTAATTTAAAGTTTTCTTATTTAAAAGTAAAATTATTTAGTATATGTGAGGTTTCACTAACAAGGAGAGTGCATAACCTTCATAACACCGATTTGAACGAAAAATTTTTTATGTGTAGTACTTAATGAAAAACGAATTGTGTTAAAGCGAAAGGACGCACTTCTCAACCGTTCGGCTAAAAAAAAAATGTTAAAGATTTTGCCTGCATGCCTTAAGCCATTGCTAACAATAACAAATCAAAAAGCCATTGTGGCTAGATTAGTAGCGTTCATTCTTTGTAAACATAAATCCCGAGTTCAAATCTCGCTCTGTTCAACTATTTTTTTTTTTTTTTTTTGTAATTAATTTTAATCTTTAACATTTTTTTTTTAGCCGAACGGTTGAGAAGTGCGTTCTCTCGCTTTAACAGAATGTGTTTTTCATTAAGTACTACACATAAAAAATTTTCGTTCAAATCGGTGTTATGAAGGTTATTTATGCACTCCCCTTGTAAGTTATAAATGAAAAAAAAATTTTTTTAAATTTATAACTCGATTTATTTGGGGCTATCCCATCCTCAGGAGTACGTTTTTACTTTTTTTATTTAATTTTCTTGGCTGCTACGTCTCCTATATCCAATTTAATTTTCCTTTTACCAAACAACTGCAGTTGTTGCCTGAATTCTACAAAAATTAATATTATAGAAGGTAGAAGTTGGCAAGCCTATTTTAATTGATTGGCGACCCACAGGTGTAGAATGGACCATAGGGATCGATCGATACGTCCCCCCTCCCGTGTCTGTCATGCATCATATAAAATGAAAAATTACCGGAAATATTGCTTTGTCTCTTTATTTCTAAATTTTAATCAAAATGAGAACAAATACGTAGGCTAATTTTATTATTGCACATTTGATACAATTCCACCCCCCATTCTTTTTTTTTTTTTTATTTTAGAGACTTTAATATTATTTACAACACTCTAGAGATTAAAGTGCATAAATAGATTGACACCAATTTTCATATCTTAAAATGCAAAGTAGATGGATATTCTACTATATTAAATTTACGAGTATTTTATTTTATTTACATTTTATTTTATGATGTTCATAAATTAAATTTTAAATTACTTTTTTTGGTGTGGGGGTGAAGACAACAACTTAAATTATCTTTTTTTTAAATTAAATTTAATAAAAACAAGAACCATAGTTTATTTTTTTTTATGAATTATTATAAATATTGAAACTTTTAATTCTCTGAAAATAAATAATTTATGCATGGGCTACATGCAACTCTTCCAAGCGTGTTGGGTTGCCTATCCAAACAACTCAAGGCACTTTAACATTTCTGGCCTATTTGTCAGCTTATTATTTGCCAGGGATTTCACACTCTTTAATTCATTCCTGAATCAAAAATCCCAAGTATGACAAATTTTATTTTGAGACTAAAATATTGTAAAATATTTCTCTCGATGGGGCGTTTTTTATTTTTTTAAAATCAGATTAATATTTTTATATTCTAATATCTTCTTTCTCTTTCTTCGCCTTATTCCCGCTGTGCGGGGTCGGCGGAATTTGAATATTCATATATATAGGCTTACTATCAGTCTTTAAAATATTATACTATTATTATTAGAAAGTTACTATTTGTATTATCTGAGACTCTAAAGGGTGTTTTTTTCTGGCCATTATCAGTTCACTCGATAGTTTCATTAAAAGCACTACCCACTCGACTCATTCTGATGTTTTGTCCACTTAAAGATTTTTTTTGATATTTCCATTTAAATTTAAAAATTTCAAGTGAAAAACTTTAAATTATTATGCTATTCACATGAAATTCGCTTTATGCTTTATGCTAAAAAATCTTTAATTAAAAGATAATTAGAGGTAGCCACTATATATGAAAATATTTTAAAAATCAATTTAAAAAACTAGGCTGTAAGTTTCAATCAAATATTTATTAAAAATTACCATTTTAATACTTAATGCGCATTTCATGTCTCCTTAACAAAAGAGATTTTATAACTAATCTTTAAAAAAAAAATTTCAATTTATAACCTAGTGTTTTTAATTTAATTTTTAAATTTTCCTATATACGTAATGTAATGTTTCAACTAAATAGTTTAAATTGGGTTTTGCAATTTATGTAAAATGATCAAACTTTAAATTATATTTTGACTAAAGCGGTACCTTCCGAACTTTACTATTTCGAAAATATGCCATACTATTAATAAAGGTTGCCGACCCTTAGTATACTTTTTGATATTTTAATGGTAAAGCAATAAAAATTTTTTTATGAATTTGTTTTTCATATTAAATCTTCCGGATTTAAATAGAAAAAAAACTGTTTAACTATATAGTTGCACTGCATAAACTACATACAAATATTTTTCTTAATGAAATCTTCTTCTTCTGTCCATTATTAATCCCGCGGTGCGGGGTCGGCGGACCTTTCTTAATGAAATAAATAATTGTGTCGACATGTATTTAGTTCCCGGCAGTAGGGAATATTTGAATTCAGGTGTAAAATTTATAAGTATGGGAAAATATTTATATTTTGTTACCATGGCAACCATTTCTCCTATCTTTCCTATGAAGCACAAGAGTAAAGTGTGCTTCAAACAATTTTGAGGGCAAAACGAGAATATACATTTGAAAGAGCATCTAAAAAATAATTGATTTTTGAATTTTAATCAAAATCGTTAGAGCGAATTTTGAGAAAATCGAAAAAAACTGAAAAAGTACATCAGTAAAGTACTAGTACTTTTTGGCCGATTTTGATTAAAAGCTTATTTTCTCGGTCCCGGGGGTGTTTAACTTAAATATAAAATTTCAGCCTCATAGCTCAATTCCTTCATGCTTAAAATTGAACACACACACACAGACAGACAGACACACAGACAGACCATGTCGCGAAAACCACTTTTTTGGATTCAAGGGACCTCAAAACGTGAAGATCCATCAAAATCTCGAAATCGAATTTTTGACATGAAACCAATACTTTCTCTCTCTATATATTAACATATATATAGAGGTAAGAGAAAGTAAAAACGTTTCGGGGGGAAAAATCGATTAAATTGTTTTTCATAATTTTGATTTAATCAGAAAACTTTTGAAAAAATTATTTTCCTTCATTTATGATGCTTTGGAAATTTTTCCAAATATTCTATTAAGAAACTTGATGTCTTTTGAATAGTAGTGTTGGTGTAGATGGAAAAAAAAATCTCTAACCCAATTTCACATGACAGAATAAATATTAGCCGTCTTATTTAATAAAGACGGAAGAAAGAAGGATGAATTTATAGAGAGACATTTTCTTTATGTTTGTGTGGAGAGAAGAGAGAGACCCTAAAGTAAAGTATAAAATTCTCAGCATCTGCCATATGCAATCTGGAGTAACAGCAGTTGATCTCAGTTGACCTAAATTTTTTTTTATTAAACGATTGACGGAATTTTTGTAACAATACCTATCTACTTTGACACCTTGTTGACAGGCCATTTACTAAAAAATGATAAAAGAACCAACGGGTCAATAAGTTTTTAAAGAAAAAAAATATTTCTTGATATTTTTAATATTTTCACTTTCTCTTACCTATATATGTAATAGGCCTATGGATTGAGAAAGTATTGCGATCATGTAAGCGAGGTGAATAGGTGAATCAATATGTGGAAGGATAAATAAAAAGGCTAAGCAGCTATGTTTATTTCTTTAAACCCATAGCGACGTTTCGGTCGATTACGCGACCATCTTCATGGCTTCAAATGAAACCCTCTTATGTTCTTTGAAGTACAGTTTTTAAAATTTACGATTTATGAGGTAAATTGATTCCAGTCCAAGTCAATATTGCGATCATGTCAATAATTCGATTTCGAGATTTTGATGGATATACACGTTTTGAAGTCCAAAAATCTGGTGTGACTGTCGCACAGCACACAACTTTCTCTTACCTTCGGTAATCGAAAGTTGTGTACTGTGCTTGTCCACCAGATTTTTTGTGTCGATATGTATTTAGTTTCCGACAGTAGGGAATATTTGAATTCAGATGTAAAATTTATAAGTATGGGAAAATATTTATATTTTGTTACCATGGCAACCATTTCTCCTCTTTTCTATGGAGTGCAAGAGTAAAGTGGTCTTCAAACAATTTTGAGGGCAAAACGAGAATATACATTTGAAAGAGCATCTAAAAAATAATTGATTTTTTGAATTTTAATCAAAATCGTTAGAGCGAATTTGAGAAAATCGAAAAAAACTGAAAAAGTACATCAGTAAAGTACTAGTACTCTTTGGCCGATTTTGATTAAAAGCTTATTTTTCCGGTCCCGGGGGTGTTTAACTTATATATAAAATTTCAGCCTCATAGCTCAATTCCTTCATGCTTAAAAGTGAACACAGACACACACACACACCCACCCACACACCCACCCACACACCCACCCACACACCCACCCACCCACAGACAGACCATGTCGCGAAAACCACTTTTTTGGATTCAGGGGACCTCAAAACGTGAAGATCCATCAAAATCTCGACATCGAATTTTTGACATGAAACCAATACTTTCTCTCTATATATATATTACATATATACATAGGTAAGAGAAAGTAAAATGAATCGCACAAATTCGTCTGCCTGTATGTGACGCTTTTAAATATGAAGGGAATGAGCTACGAGGTTGAAATTTTATATTTAATGATGGAAAATATGGCTGTTTAACTTGATAAGGATAGTGGATAGCAGCCAGGAAAAACCAAATCAGATAAAGACAATATCAATTTTTATCAGATTTTCCTTTATTTGATCGTCGACGTTTCTGACGCCAGATGAAGGGCGCGACTGGGGTCCGAAACGTCGACGATCAAATAAAGGAAAATCCTGATAAAATTGATCTTGACTCCAGTCGCGCCCCTTCCTCTGGCGTCCGAAACGTCGACTATCAAATAAAGGAAAATCTGATACAAATTGATCTTGTTTTTGTCTGATTTGATTTTTACTGGCTGCTATCCACTATCCTTACATATATTTAATTTAGGTACCGTCAAACGGGGTGAGAATGGTCAAAAATTCATATTTTCATTTATAACTCTTGCACCGTTTAGCAGAAAATAACGAAACTAAGTGGGATCATTGCTTAGTTTCTTGATTACTTACCCTGCGAATTATAATTTTTTAGGTCTTAAGGAATCTGCATGACAATAAAATCTGCGAGTGACCATACTCGCCCCGTATTTGGGGTGAGAATGGTCTTGCTTATTTTTAAGTGCAAAGTAAAGAGGATTTGGTCGGAGTTAGTATGGTTAGAAAGAACAAAGTTCATAATACAAAAATATAATATTAATAATTTTTAATTTTTAAAACTATGAAAAAAATGATTAAGAAATTGTGACATTTCCAAATTGGGCTGTTATCAAAAACAAGCCATCCTCTTCTCTCTTTGGTGGGAGTAGAGAGGGGTTTTTAAGACATCTTTCCTGTCCACAGCTGCTATCTCAGGTTTGTTCGGGAAGATAAATTTTTCTCCTTTTTTTCAGGAATAATATAGGGACCTTCGTCGTCATTGTAGGTAGCCTCCTGCCCTCTATCACTTGACCGATAAAATGTTTCACACTCTTTATGACCCTCATTATTATTAATACAAACTTTTCTGGTCTGAGGAAGGTGCACCCCTCATCGTTTTCCACCTCAACTCGGTTATGATTTTCGATGACCATTCTCACCCCAAAAAAACACTGAATTTTACAATTTTTTAAATACTTTTTTTATAAATTAAACTGTATTACTATTAATAATAAGCAATCAATAATAGTTGACCAACAAGTTGGCCGTGCACCACGATGTTTTAAGATAATCTTCCAGCCTATGCTAACTTGACAACCAAAGTTATACCGACTTAACAAAATATGAACAAATATCCCTAATTTCGATTTTTTTTTTATTATATTTGCAAAAAAAAAAATTACCAAAACCAACTACCTCTTGAATAAACATGAGATACATTATTGCTACAAAAAAAAAATAGTAAAAATACAAATTCAGAACATTCTACCGCTTAATTTCAAATATTCCTGCAAAATGACCATTCTCACCCCTCAGACCATTCTCGCCCCGGATGACGGTACCCCCTTGGGCAGTTAACATAAGATTTTGAATAAAATAGCTCAAAAAGTACTAGTACTTTACTGAAGTGCTTTTTCAGTTTTTTTTTTTTTCTTTCGAATTTCTCAAAATTTGGTCCAACGATTTTGATTAAAATTCATAAATCTACTATTTTTTAGATGCTTGACATTTGGTGTAGGATGTAAGCACTAGGTGCTCTTTAAAATGTATATTCTCATTTTGCTCTCAAATTTGTTTGAAGTAGACCTTACTTCTCCTGTCCTTCACAAGTTAAGAACTAAGGGTGCTATTGAAATTTAAATATATCTCGACACAAAAAATCTGCTAAGACGCACAGTACATAACTTTAGATTACCGAAAGTAAGAGAAACTTGTATGTGTCCGAGCAGTCACACCAGATTTTATTTTAAAATTTCGAAATTTCAAATATTAAATTGTCTTTAATTTTTCAACTCATTTGAATATTCCAATGAATTAAAGTTTAGTCATTTGTTGTTGAGCCGTCGTTTGTATTTATCTGGAATATTCGGATTACTTGAGAAGAAAGGAGCATGTTGCATTAATTACACCTAATTCCCTCCTGGTCTCGGGAGCAATTCATCTTCAAAGGGCGATATTGTCCTCACCGGGGGATGGCGTTGATGGATCAGCCCCCCCTCTCTCCTACACCCGGAACAACTTGGGATTTATCTTCCTTGCTCGGATAGGATCATCAGATAATTACGCTATCTATTATCTTACACAGAGAAAGGCTAAATATTTAAATGGCATTTTGCTTATATTCAGGCTTTAGTCCCCTGGCTTAAATAATTACTGCTGTTTTTGGAATTATTCGCCTTCTATATAGGTTGTTTCGAAAAATGATTAACCATCCACTTATTTTATTCCTGCCTAACAGTTGTTGCTATTAAATAGAAAACTGTGGTTTATTTGTATCTTTCATAAATAATCTACAGTTTTCTGAATAATTTCCTATGAAACACATTATATTAAAACTAGGGGTCGTCCACATATAACGTCACGCTTTTTTTGACGATATTCTAGTCCCCCCCCCCTGCCGGACAATATAGAACCTCCCCGCGCCCCATAATATCTCAACTGTTTTAATGTTTTGAAGAATCAAAGTCATATAAATTAATTCAAAGCAGCTACAGATCTGGTTTTAGTGTTTTAAGGGAAACATCGTTTTTTTTTACCCCAAACTAAAGATGTTCTACGTGGCTTCTGTTGGTTATCCTGAGCACATCCCATTGGTAGGCAATTTCTTCTCAAATTCTTTAGGATAAAAACAACTTGAAGTGTTTCCCTTTAATCAACACTAAAACCAGCTCTGTAGCTTCTTTGAGTAAATTTATATGACTTTGGTTCTTCAAACCAAAATTCACAGCTAGCAATCGGGTTCAGTGAAGGCAGCCATATTTAACACAACCGCTAGTGCTCGTGAATAGAACTGTACAAAATAATCGATTATTCACCGATTATTTTCTTACAAAATAATCAATTATAAAAAATAATCGATTATTTCGATCATTTTTCATAATTAATTATTTAAAAAAAAAGTCAAATGATTTTCGCGAGAAGGAAAATGAAAATTTTACTAGAGGTGGAAATAAAAGGTATAATCGACTATTTTTTTTTTTTCATAATCGATTATTTTTCGTCTGTTCGGATCCAATAATCGATTACAAACAATAGTCGATTATTTTTTTTACCATAATCGAACACCCCTACTCGTGACAGTGAGATTCGGCACTAGCAGGGGCGTATATAGAAATTTTTTCGGGGGGGGGGGGGGGCCCGAACTGAAAATTTTTCTGTGGAAATTTTTTTTTTTAAGAAACTAAATTTTTTTTCACACGAAATTTTTACGGAACATTTTTTCCTTTGCGGAACCAAAGTTTTCCATCCTGCGGAAAAATTTGTTGCACTGATGTCTGTATATCCCTATATATGTATATGAGTTTGGGAAATTTCGGGGGGGGGGGGCCCGGGCCCCCTCGGCCCCCCCTTATATACGCCCCTGAGCACTAGCGACCTACACGAGTCAAAACTTAATGTGTTTCCCTACAAATTATCACTACAATCACCTCTGTAGGTTCTCTGCATAAACTTATATGAATTTTCAAATGAGTATGATGTGGAGGACAGCAGCCAGGAAGGAAGCCTATATTTAATAAAACAGACTCTTTAAAACAAAACGTTTCGGCTAATTTAATTACGCCATCTTCAATGTTTTTTTTTGACGAGTCTGTTTTATTAAATAGATTCTACCTTCCTGGCTCCTATCCTCCACATCACATTCATTGATAGCCACATCCAATCAATTGAATTTTCAAAGTAGTAAATTCCTTTTTGAAACACCCTATATATAATATTTTCAATTTGTTTGATTATTTTACACATATATTAGTAAATAAATATTGAAATTCTTCCGGTTAAAAAAACTAATCGGTCAAACGGTTTATTGACACACCAAACGTCGGATTCACAAGATTAATAAAGAAAAAAAAAACAGTTCAAAAGATGTTTACAAAGTTTACAATCATACTGATATAAATTTATTTTATCCTTCAAAGTTTCCAAATAAGATTATTAAATTTAGTTAGTTTTTGATGATAAATCACTTTTTATTAGTTTATAATTTATTAAAAATTGAAAACAAATCCTCTCACTCTCTTTGTTATTATGAGAGAAACGATTTACTTTGAATGTTAAAGTTTTCATGATGATTTATTATCGAAAAAAAAGAAACTTTTCCCCCTTCAAACTCACAATTGATAAACAACAACAACAACAAAAGGCAACAAAATAATAACTACTTCCAATCACTTTTCTTCTTCAATCGGTTTGCTAACTGGAGATCCAATAAAGGATTGAGAATAGTTCGTTTCATTATCACATATTTAAATTTGATGAAGCTCAGGAACCTTCTTTACAATTTCCAATAGGATTCGGACCAGTACAATTAAAACACAATTAAAAGTCAAAAAGTTTTCTAAAACAAAACTTTATTTGACCCCAGATAATGTTTCGGCCACTTGCTGTAGGACTTCAGTGGTTGGAGTCATAGAGAGCCATATAGTATAAAATTATCAAACAGTAGGACTTTAACAAAATATACATAGACATCTCTCTGTTAAAGCCCTACTGTTTGATAATTTTATACCATATGGCTCTCTATGACTCCAACCACTGAAGAAGTCCTACAGCAAGTGGACGAAACATTGTCTGGGGTCAAATAAAGTTTTGTTTTAGAAAACTTTTTGACTTTTAATTGAACCTACTGGTCCAAATCCTATTGGAAATCACATATTTATGTCTCTTACATTGCACAATATTAATGCTTGCAGCTCTTATCCTCTTTTTTCTGTTGAGTTTCGTTGTATTGTAGGAATTTTTCTTTTTTGTGACCTTGTTGAGTTTTATTCTTTGAAACACTTTCTGTTTCTTTAGGTTTTCCCAATATATGCTAGATCGCTAATTCATTCTTTGGAGGGAATTGAGGCTCAGAACAGTGCAGGTCAGGTCTTCTCTAGACGTGGCTTGTCTCATACTTAGGAGAGGTGGGGGTCAGGTCTCACTTGTGGACTTAGTTCGCGTTATCATTATATTACTTTTCCCTGGGGGGCTGGATTTTATTACCGACCTCGATAATGAAAAAAAAAACCGGTTTTTTCGCAATTTTTTGCGCCCGCGGAACAGAAATTTTCCGCCGGGACATTTTTTCGCGGAACCAAAATTTTCCCGTCGAAAAAATATTTTACCTTTTTTAGAGACGAATTTTGGCCCGCGGAACGAACATTTTTTTCGCGGAACCAAAATTTTTTACCGTCGAAAAATAAGTTTTTACCGACTTTCGAAAAAAAGGTTTTACGAATTAGAGGTTCGTTATCGGTTTTCGGTAAAAAATTTTACCGGTTTTAGAAAGTTTAAGCCCTACCAACTGGGTTAAAACTGCTCTCCAATATGCTTGAGCAACAATTTTCATTTCGAGGATAGGTGTAGGCTAGTTTCTTGGCAATGAGAAAATAACTCTTTCTCTCTCTCCAAATATTTCGAAGACATTTAATAGAACTTCTTCATCAAATTTTTCACTTATTAATAATCACAGTACTAGGTGATCCATTCCATATCGAAAAAAAATAAATAGCTAGATGATAATATTTCAATATCAGATTACAAAACAATCTATCTAACGCATTTCGGAGCGAAACGTCAGAATGGCAGGTCTCTACATAATAATCAGCTCTCGCAAGCAATAAAACGTCAAACAACTTTTTAAGAGTGTTTTCTCCAAATATTTCGAAGGCATTTAATAGCACTTCTTCATCAGCGGCTCACTCTAATGCCACATCAAGTTGAAGATTTCGGAGCAAAACGTCAGAATGCAGGTCTACATATGGTGGGTTCAGAATACAAGTGAACCAAGTCCACTTTTTGTCATTTTAGAGTAGCAACGCTATAATATGCACTAACTATGTACAATTTCTGTGTAATAATGAACCAAGTCCTAGTTCTGAAAATATCGACTTGGCTTGACTTTTAAAAAATGTTAACAGGTAATTTTGTTATGAAGCTTTAACTTGAAACATCTGTAGCTCAAAAGTAAATAAAGTGGACTTGGTTCACTTGTATTCTGAATCCTTCATATAATAATCAGCTCTCGCAAGCAATAAGGCGTCAAATGATGAAGTGTAATGCCTTCGAAATATTTGGAGAAAACACTCTAAAAAGTTATTTGACGTTTTATTGCTTGCGAGAGCTGATTATTATGTATATATCTGCCATTCTGACGTTTCGCTCCGTAATATTTAACTTCTATGTGGGCCGCTGATGAAGAAGTACTATTAAATGCCTTCGAAATATTTGGAGAAAACACTCTTAAAAAGTTGTTTGACGTTTTATTGCTTGCGAGAGCTGATTATTATGTAGAGACCTGCCATTTTGACGTTTCGCTCCGAAATGCGTTAGATAGATTGTTTTGTAATCTGATATTGAAATATTATCATCTAGCTATTTATTTATTTATTTATTTTTTATATTGGATGGATCACTTAGTAGTATGATTACTAATAAGTGAAAAATTTGTTTGTAGAATACATATAATTGTGTACAGTACTGAGCGAGTATTACGATAGAAACTAATATTTCAATTCGAAAGTTTTTATTTTGAATTATGGCCCTCTTCAGATCTAAAGATATTTGAATGAGAATTTCGAGAGTTCGATTAAATAAATAATTTGCAATTATATATGATTGTTGTGTAATATATTAGTAGCTTATATAAGCCTAATATTATTTCATTATTAGAATAATATAATTTTTGTATTAAACTAGGAAAAAAAATTTGATTCTGTTTTTCTGCATCACCACCACCAACAGCAATAATAAATTTTAAGTATTGGCAGGAATTGAAAAAAAAATCTAATGAATTTGTTTATTGATTTATACTTTGTATTTGTTTATGGGCAAAAAAAATGAAATCTATCCTTTGGTTCGTTATTTCATATTATGAATTATTACGTGATTTCAAAAAATATTAATCATATTTTTCTTCGATCAAATAATAATTTCTTTTTTATTGGCTTTTCCAAATATTTATGTATCTGAGGCAAAAGCCATTTTTTTTTTTTTTTTTTTTTAATGCTATCGTGCATCAAAAATTTTTTATTTAAAAATAATTCTTCTCGGAAATAGGCAAATATTTCTTTAATCATTTTAAGATGCTTAATTTGATTGTTAAAAGGCATTTTTGGCATTAATCGTGATTTATTATTTCTTAATTAATAAATCAAAAAATGTTACTTAGAACCCTACGTCAGCCATCATCAGATTATGTATTCACTTTGATAATTAAACACTAAATCAGGTCACTTCTCTAATTACAGACGTTAAAATTTAACATCTTAAATTATGTGTTAAAAAAGTAAAGTATTAACCCAGCTTAAAAAAATGTTATTCTCCACAAGGTGTTAACGATCCAAATGAAGATAGCTATGTTTTCTGCTTGTTCTTATTTTTACACTCCTCGACAGTCTCTCGCGCAAGCTCTTTACTAACTTGATTTGTTAAACAGCTATTTGACAGTTCAATTCGTTTAGTTGGATCTGAAATGTGTTGTTTTTATCTCGAAGTTCTCAATCATAACCTTACTTTTTGGCTTAAGACGCCATTTTTAGGTATGCATTAAACACGGCGTTAAAATATTAAAGGCATCCCCTGAACATGGCATTAATTTTTAACACTTTTGACAAAATGCTGGTGTTAAAGTTTTTGCTTACAGAATTGCAATTTGACCCAAGGTTAACGTTGATTTCAGATGTTAAAAGTTAACGTTTTTGCTAAGAGAATAGACCTGAATGAGAGTAAGATGGCGGTGCCTCTGTCGCCTATATGTGTAGCTAACTTCACACTGTCACAAATCTCTATAATTTTTTTTTTTAAAAATTCGGGGGGGGGGGGCATTGTTTACTTATCAAAGCTGAAATATTGACCCAACTTTATTTTATTATAGTTAATATTTTTATATTATTAATTTCTAAATTTTAAATCACAATTCATGTCTTTTATTAAGATGTTCGAACGTAAAAACCCAAAAGACGAATATATTAGCTGATTTTATTTAAACTAATTTCTCCCGAAATTTCCACGAATTCGTGTTGTATAGTTGGTAATTTAACCCTTCATTAATAAACCCACTCTTTTAAAAAAGCCCGATTCAGCTCAACCACATAATCCATAAGTTGTTTAAATGTTTTAACTTTTTATGGAAATAACTGCAATTTCCATCTAAAAGCTTTTTGGTCCCGATCCACTTAGTAAACTGTTTAGTAATATTAACATAATAGTAATAGCTTCCACTGTTTGAGAAGTTATTACTGTGCTATATAAATAAATCTCTAAAGCACTTGTTAGATTCATGTTAGAATACTTCCTTACCTTATTATATATTAAATTATATATCGTAAATATTTATTTATTAAAGATTGCATTTCAACTGCTCTCTAAGTAGATTTCATTCTAATAAAGAAGAAAATACAGAATCCATTAATAGGGAAAACCTTGGAGGGAAGTTCCTCTAAGTTTCTATTTGCATCTGATATAAACATGCGAGTTTTAAGGGATATAAATTATCAGCATTAGCGTCTTTCATGGTAAAACTAGCAACCCACATCTCTCTCTTTCTCATGCTCTCTACGTAGTTGACAATGAGAACCCCAAAGGAAGATAAGTCTTATTTACATTAATCAACCAAAAGGTCGAATTAAAGAGGAGAAGATCATTTCCTTCCTTTTTATATTTTTCTTCTCTTAGTAATATTTTTTAAAATCAAGATTGTTGATAGATCAAGTTTCATTTTCATTTATTCATGGAGGTTAAAATTACGTCGATATATTCCTGAAATGGCTAGACGCGAAGCCGGCCGAAGGCGGGCGGCGCGGCTAGTTTATGTTTATTTGGAAAAAAATCGTTGGAGTGAATTTTGAGAAAATTAAAAAAAAAAAAATTTTGTGGGTTTTTGAAAACCAGGTGCAAGTGGAAATTTTTTTTGGGGGGTGGGGGTTTTTTAAAAGAATTTTTTTAATTAATTTAATTAATGGTGATAATATAGTTTTTTTTTTTTTTTTTATTTTGTGGAGATGAATGATTATGGTTTATAAAAAAAAAAATAAAAAAAAAAAAAAAAAGTTTTTTTTTTTGGCCCCCCCCCCCCCCCCTCCTTCCCCGGGGGGGGGGGTCCCCCCCCCCCCCCCCCCCCCCCCCGGGGCCGCCCCGCCCCGGGCCCCCCCCCTTTTTTTTTTTTGGGGGGGGGGGGGGGGGGGGTGGGTATTATTTTATTTATTTTTAAATTTTTTTTTTTTAAAAAAAATTTTTTAGGGGGGGGGGGGGGAAAAAACTGAAAAGTGCATCAGTAAAGTACTAGTACTCTTTGGTCGATTTTGTTCAAAAGCTTCCTGTCACGTGCCAGGGCTAGTCTAACTTGAATATAAAATTTCAACTTCCTAGCTCTTTTCGTTCTTGAGATATTTTGTTCACAGACAGACAGACCATGTCGCGAAAACCCCTTTTTTGGATTCAGGGAACCTCAAAACGTGCATATCCGTCAATATCTCTACATCGAATTTTTGACATGAATCCAATTCTCTCTATATATATTAACATATATAGAGGTAAGAGAAAGTAAAAAAATATAGACCTAATCCATCACCTTTATGACAAAGTGAACTATCTGTTTTATTTTTATTAAAATTAAATTAATAGATTACATCGATTTACACATGAAAACTTTTTTATCCAATAGATTTACATTTCCTTTTCAATTAAAATAAATATAAATAAATAAAGTTTATCTAGAGAAGAGTAACAACAATAAAAAAACAAAAATGATTAATGAATCGTTAACAATAAATAAATATTTATTTATTATCTACAATTGGACTGATATCTTTGCAAATGAGGGTAATTAAAAAAATAAAAATAAATAAATAAAACGAACGAGGGAAAGAGAAGAGCGAGCGACATATTCATCCAATCATTCATGTTTATCAGGGCGTAACGTTTTGCCGCAGGCAGTCAGGCCAAACCAGCCAACTTCGGAGTGCCAGATAATACTTAGACTAATTAACGCATGAGGTTCACACGAATTATATATATATATATGAATGAGAGGAGGAGGAGGGGAGGAATCAGCAACCTCCATACCCTTCAGGGGGTTGCAAATAGAGAGAGAATTGCGAGGAAACAGCACCAGAAAGTAGGAAATTAAACTAATATTTAACTCAAATTAAATCTGCTCAGGCAAGTCTCGTTAGTTGGCTTGGTTGCCACCCCCTTCTACCACTCTTATGCCCCCGTTCAAATAACGTTAAATGCCTAATGAAAAATTATCTCTGCAAGATATTCTCTCTTTATGTTTAACAATTTACTTTAATTTATAAGAATTTGCTGATACAATGGGGTTGAAAACTCTATTAGTAATAAACGAAAGAAAATAATTCGAAGATATTAATTAAATTCCAAAGGGTTTCTCTATATTTTTTTCACACATTTATTTTATGACTGAATAATGAGTTTCAAAATATTTGGTCCAGCAGAAGCTGAGAAACCTATGCTTCGCGATAATAATATAGCTCTGCGTTAAATAATTACCAATTTAATATAATTTTTATGTTTGGTTTTCTTCCAACTATAATGGAATTTTTTGAAAAAGAGACGATAGGACAGAAAATAAGTTGGGAACCATTGAGGATAGATAATATCAGCAGAAAGTTTTATTTATTCTTTTGAAGATCATGTCAATTAGAGGTGAATGGATTTTGCCATATTGGACTTGTATTGGAACTTTGAAAATTTCGAAAAAATTTTGATAATCGCCTAAATTTTTTATTTGTTAAATCTTTTTTTTTGTAGTTTCCAAAGTTTAAAATTGTAAATACCTCAGAACTATATATATTTGTGGGTTAGCACTATCTGCACCCAACCCCTTCAATTATTAATACTGAATATTCAAAATATTTTATGACTGTGCGAGAAAGTGAAAGGGTGACCTGCTTATAGTGCTAACCGATAAGTATAGACAAATCCGACTTTTTAACACATTACAAAGTCTGTACTAGGTGACAATTTCAAGCAGATATTGCTATAAGCTGCCATTGAGAGTACAAATGCCTATTGGTGTTCGTTCGCCAAGTTAAAGTGAAATATCTCAGATCTATATATGATATATGAGATATCACTATCTGTTAGCGACCTATTTGATTAATAGTATGAACCACTCCTAGCACGCTAATTTTTCGTCAAAGCTGCAGGTAGAAAAAAAAACAAAATTTTTTTATTTTTCCAAATATTAGGATTAAAATTCATTTGGAATAATAAAAAAAAATTTTGTTTTGTTTTTCCTTCCTACATCCTTGGCAAAAAATTAACGTGCTAGAGGTGGTTCATACAATAAATTCGTTCATATTTTGGAAGTTAGGCAACCAAAGTAACCCACCAAATCTATTTGCTACAGGAAATTTTTTTTTTTTAATTAATTAAATCTCCTCTGAATTCTAATCTCAATAGAAGATTTAATGAATTTAGAGATCTCAAAAATAAAAATAAAAAATAAATTTTCCTTTATTGGAAGTTAGGCAATTAAAATAATAATATTTTTTATTTGTTTCATCAAAGTTCTTAAAACTTAAAATCTATTAAAGCCCCCTTTATTCATAGAGAGGGGCTCAACGTAATGAAGGGTCGTTAACAAGTATTCATACATTAAGTATGCTAGTATTGAGATACATCGCATCACACCTCTTCTCAGTCTCCTTAGAATAGATTAGGTTAGTACTCAGGACCTGTTTGGAATTAGAAATTGGATTAGTTAGAAAATCAATATTCAAATGGAGTTAGAAAATAAAATTAATTCCATGGTAGAGAGAAAGGGTGTTTTATGTTATATTTATCTTACCGATATTAGGGTCTCTTTATAACGCTCTGCAAATTTCGTGTTTTGAGAAGTTTCTTCAGAAAATTGTCTCATTAAATGTGAGATTTATATTAATGATGCTTGCCTCGGAATCCAACCTACCGTTACAGGACATCGGTGTGCTTTCCATTTGCAGCAGGCCACCGAACCCACAACCTCCTTAAAGTGGTCTGGTGGAAATGGAAAACACACCAATGCCTCTGGAGATCCTGAAAATTCCGGGTTCGATTTTGATGGGCCGACGTTAGGCCCACCATTAATATTTGTAGTCTGATGTTCCATCCAGAAATAGTAATTCATTTTTTTATTTCTTCATGATAATACTCCTATTCTTCCTTGAAGAAGGATTTCAATACACAAACATTCCTTGACCAAGCAGACAGCCTTATTTGCTTCCTTACCTCTGAAACAAGGAGAACAATGATCCTTGAGTAAAGCATCCTGCGACCTTCAGATTTAGAATTTGGGTATAATTATCCTGAAGAAAGACATGATTGTTGGTTGTTGATTTGTTGTTTGGTTTGGTTTTTTGTTTGGTGTTTGAAATGTTCACAACCCTATTTTTACTTTATCCTAAGTTTATCCTTGATACCCTCTTGGGGTTGAGAGAACATTTTTGGAGATCGCCAAAATTATAGAAAATAAACAATGGTATAAGATTTTTCTTCAACTATCAATAGTATCAAGTTGAAGTACTGATTGAAGCAAGAAAACCTCCATTCTATTATTAATAATCACAATATTCGATGATTATATAGAATGCATATTTTGGACGTTAGGCAAATATACAGTATCTCTCTTCAGTGTCAGACCTGACATGTTGTGCTTTCTCTGAGGAGTAACTTTCATGGGAATGATACTGAGCTGGGTTCTCGTTATTTTCAGGCATTTCAAATAGAGTTTGATAATTTTTTGCCAACAATTGCCTCGAGTTGTCTTCAACTTAACTGTATTATCCCCTCGGCTAACCGCCTATATATTTTTTTCAAAATGAAGAGAATTTTTGCCGAAAAGCAAAATTTGAATGGCGCCATATTTTCTATACCCACGGGATATTCGCAACTATCATTTCTCAAATTCATTCTGGCTTCTCGTTCTTTTTTTTTTTATAATAACCCAGATAGATTTTCACTAAAAAAATAAAAAAAAATAAAATTAGCGTTGTTTTAAAATCACCTTTTCGTATTTAATAAATGTTTCTTTAATTCCGGAGTTATAAGTGCGACTCGGGGGTGGGTGGGGGGGGGGGGTGTTTGTAACACAGAGCATACTAACACCAGGAGAGGGAGAAAGATTCCATGTTATCCTGATCTAGAATCATTTGCATTTCTGTTATTTGCATATATGCAAATGGAGAGAGATTTTTTTTTTATCTCCCTCCCTTTCTATCTATTTTAAGGATAACAAACTTTTCACAGAGCTACAATCCTTTGAAAATTATTTTTTTTTAATGAAATAAATAAGAATTTTTTTTAATTATTATTTATTTTATTTAATAAACTCGCAGTTTGTTTGTTATTAGGTTTTTTTTTTTTTTTTTTTTTTTTTTTTTGTTTCATTTATTTAAACAAGAGGAGCATAAAAATAACAAGTGAAGAAGAAATTAGATGATTGTTATATTAGATTAAATTTTTTTCTTTTTGTGAATGCAGAGCACGAGTTGCCCTAAATAAGAGTGATAATTCTTCTAATTAACTCTTCTCGTTAATAAGATTCCAAAAACAAGAATAGAGTGCTTTTAAATTTGGAGAACGGTCAAAACCACCGCGAGTGCCCCCGATTTTGAATAAAATTCAAAAATCAATTATTTTTAAGATGCTGTTCAAAACTTATATTCTCATTTTGTCCTCAAAATTGTGAACAAAATATCTCAAGAACGAAAAGAGCAATGAGGTTGAAATTTTATATTTAAACTAGCCTTCGGCAGGCTACGCCAGGGGGTGTAGCCCCCCTGGACCCCCGCCAGTCGGCTCGGGCCCGCCTGCGGCGGATCCCTCGCCTTTTCTTAATTATGAAAAGAAAATTATTATTACTAATAAGTATTCCAGTCTCTGGATACCAGATGGCTTAAATAAAAATGCCTGGACCCTAATATATATAAATTCATAAATAACGGTTATCGTAAATGTCTTATATGGCCTGAGCTGCCGAAAAGACAGTGTGAATGGGTGTGTGAGTGTGAGTGTGAATGAGAAAAAAGTGTGAATGTTTTAACAAAAAAAAAAAAAAAAAGTATTCCAGTTCAGTGCCTGCTTGAGGATTTTTTTTTTTTTTTTTTTTTTTAATAAAAACATTCACACTTTTTTCTCATTCACACTCACACTCACACACATTCACACTGTCTTTTCGGCAACTGAGGCCATATAAGACTTTTTACGATATCCGTTATTAATAAATATACATATATGGGGTCCAGGCATTCTTATTTAAGCCATTTGGTATGCAATTGGCTTAAATAAAATCATCGGACTGCCTGGGGTCCGAACCCGCGACGTTTGGTATATGAGGTTAGCACGCTAACCTCTACGCCATGCCCCGAGGGCTGCTTGAGGATTTGTTTACCCTCATAGTGCAAAGAATACTTAAATATTTCTCTATACATTTCCTATGGGAGAAATCGTAACTTTAAGAATTAATAACTCAAAAAGTCATAGGAATTTCGGGACCCGAGTATTTTTCCGGGACTCTCCATAACGTCTTCTATAAGACAGCAAAATCTCATTTCGCCCGGGCCAAAATTCCAACGGGGGGGGGGGGGGGGGGGGGGGGGGGGGGGGGGGGGGGGGGGGGGGGGGGGGGGGGGGGGGGGGGGGGGGGGGGGGGGGGGGGGGGGGGGGGGGGGGGGGGGGGGGGGGGGGGGAAGTTGGTCAAACAGAGCGTGACAGACGGACACACCGCTAATATATATATATATATAAGATAGATAGATAGATAAGATACTCCTCTGGGACGTGACACGAAGCTTTTGAACAAAAACGGTCAAAGAGTAATAGTACTTTACTGATGCACTTTTTCAGTTTTTTCGATTTTCTCAAAATTTGCTCTAACACAACTGCTGTGCGACTAGTCACACTAGATTTTTATATATGTACCGTATATAGATTAGGCTTAATTCACAATTTTTTTTTTCTTAATTTTCCCATCACAATTTTTTATATTAATTAAATTTAATTATATATCTCATTTTATTTAAAAAAATCGCTTTTATTACATTTTCATTTATTTGGTTGTTTCGTGACTTAAATTCAAAAAAATTGAATTTTTTTTTTTGTGGAGGAAGTTAGTTATCCTCTGGAAATAATAACAAAAAGGTCGATGGTTTTATAACTAGTCCAAAAGGTACAGTGCGAGTATGACGCAGGGTAAAGAGACGATATTAAAGCCAACCAATTGAGAGAGACTTTACTATTGGTTTGATGCTGTTCCTCTGTAAACGTGCTGTACAGACTAATTGCAGACTCCGGTCGAGAGAAAGAGAGAGAGACCCTTAACGCCCCGTTGGCAATGGACTCCATTAAAGGGCATTATTTGGTCCCTGGACATTCCGCTATATCAAATCGTATCTAAACACTTTGCGAACAGCCATTTAATTGCATATAGATTTAGAATTATAACTCTCTAGGGACATAGCGATTTATATTCGATAATATTTCGTTTCAGAAATTGGACTATTTTTATATTTTTTTAATCTGACAGGTCTATGAACCTAACCTACTTATAGTAGCCTGAGATGGCATTGCTAGAAAAAATATATATATCGTTGATGGAAACATCCGACATTCATGTGAACACACCATAATTTAGTTCAAACAGCATTGTCACTGCACTGTCCCTTAAACAGATTCACCATATCATCATCCTTCCCTTTAAATAATTTAAAAAATTTTTATCCTTATCTTCGGAACTAAGCTCTCATATCAATTAATTTATGGTGTGTTTACATTAAGGACGGACGTTTCTAAAAGCTATTGATACATATAAGCTTTTTTTTTATCAATGCCATCTATGAATCAGGCTACGAACTTTGAAGTGAAAATTCACATTCAAGAAAGAATCTGTTCAAATAATTTTAAATGACTAGAAGACTAATTATTTAATTTATTACTGGTTTTTGGTGTGTAAATGTGTTGAGTCTAGCAGCTTCAAAGACCCTCACTTTTTTGCTTCCTGGTAATTAAATTTCTTCATTCACAATTTCTCTCACTAGCTCAACCGGGTTGGAGGGAAAACATCAGACCTTCATGTGAACACACCATAAACATTTTCACTGCACTGTCTCAGATTCATAATATCATAAAATTTCCAAAAACTATATTTTTGTTTTTACTGTACCAATGCCATCTATGTACCAGACCACGAACTTTGAAGGCAAAATTCACATTTACTAATCTCTTCAAATAATTTTCAAGATTTATTTAATTTTTATTTATTATCTGGTTCTTGGTGTGTAAATGTGTTGAGTCTAGTCTCGTCAACGACCCCATATTTATGCTTCCGGGTGACTTGATTTTTTTCATTCACAATTTCCCTCACTAGCTCAACGGGGTTGGAGGGGATGCTAGGCTTTGAAGGACATGAATCGAACTGTGCCTACTAATTACTTACACTTTTAGTATTGTCTTAGCCACACATGCTCTTCCCCCCCCCCCCTCCTACTTCCGATGATATTTAAGCCTCCCCTCCTCCTTACTCATCTATAATCCTGACCTAATCCCATTAGAACATTGTCCCAATGAGTGCACATCTGTCTAGACATGTTCCCTTACTAATGGGGTCATATCAGACGATCATGGGATGACCAAGCCAAATGGTCCTGTCGATCGACTAGTTTATGAGCTCTTGTTAAAAAAGAAAGAATTCGTCCGGCAAATGAGAGAATCAGGAGAGCAATTCACTAAATTAGAAATCATCACCTTTCTAATCAAATTAAAATATATCCGAAATCTTTTTTGTCTTAACTAACCATTGAAAAATAAAAAAAAAGAAATTTAGTGACGTTCTAAATAATCCCAGTAAAATCTAAATAGCCAATCACAAAAATTAATTGCGCCTCAGGAATGAATTTATCAGCGTGATTTTAATATTTTTACTTTCTCTTACTTATATGTACACACCATTTGGGAGGTGGGGGAGTGTGATAACTTCTTGGATCACTCCGCCATAAAAAATTTCTGGCTACGGCTGTTTTTAACCATTTGATATAACAATAAAATAAAATTAATTTATTCTAGAAAAATTTCACTACAAAATTGTTTATTTTTAAATGAACAAATTCTTAAGTTTGCATCTTAGTCCTCGGGCTTGGTAGTAGTTGGTAGCGCGCCTGCCTTGTATACCAAGGGTCGAGGGTTCGGATCCCAGGCAGTCCGATGATTTTATTTAAGCCATTTGGTATCCAAATGGCTTAAATAAGAATGCCTGGACCTCAATATAAATATATTCATAATAACGCTTATCGTTAAAAGTCTTAAATGGCCTACGTTGCCGAAAAGACTGTGTGTATGTGTGTGTGAATGGAAAAAAATTGTGATTGTTTTTTTTTTTTTAAAGTTTGCATCTTAATCAGGAAATTGTGTCCTGTTTTTTTGCGTTGTGTATATATTTGAATTTTTTTAGAAAATCAAAAAACTAAACAAGAAACTATTAATAATAAATTTTGGTCAAAAAAGTTCAGAATTTTAAGATCTTCTCACTGTATTCATCAATAATGGTTGATAAAATCAATTAATTTTAAACTGGTAACCGTTGGCTCTAGTTGAAACATTATGCTTTATTTAATATGACAATTAAATTCAAGTATGATACACAAGGTTTTTTGTTTCCAATGATTTTTTTTAACATTAACACTTTATACGTATTTCGACACCATATGTGTCATCATGGGCGTAGGGAGGGGGGGGGGGGGGGGGCCCCCCCCCTTTTAAAAATAAAAAAAAAAAAAAAAAAAATATTTTTTCCCTTTTGTATTATTTTTTTCCCACACAATATTTAATTTTTTTTTTTTAAAAAATAAAATAAATTAATTAATACCCCCCCCGGGGGGGGAAGGAAGTGAATTACATACTGTCTGTAACACATATAGTGTCGAAATACGTATAAAGTGTTAATGTAAATAAATAAATAAATCATTGAAACAAAAAACCTTGTGTATCATACTTGAATTTAATTCTCATATTAAAGTTGATAAAATCACTGAATGGGAATTTGAAAGCCTTTATTTTATATTTAATTCATTAAAATCCTCACCTATCTTTCTCTACCTTGCATTTGATATTTTGCAAATTTTAGACCATTTCCTTTTTGACTTGTTACCTTTACCTGTTGCTGATGTCAGTGGTTTGCCCGCAGCATGTCGCTATGAAAAGGGCCAGTGGGGCGAGTGCTCTCTTCAAAACGAAATGACCCGAACGGACACCTTAAAGGCAAACAGCGATCCCTCCTGCGAACAGAGCCGGAAAATCACTAGGAAGTGTAAAAATAAGGGCGCAAAGGTCAACAAAGGTAATCAATCTGGGGGCTGGCTGGCCTTAGCGCAATTCATTAATCGTCTTAACTAACCTGGGGACGCATCCTTTGCATGATTCGTTTTTGTTTGTTTGTACTACTAACCCAATAACCGTTGAGTAGTTGTGTTTTTTAATCCAAATAGTTATAATAAACCTATCTGGGGAAATAAGGAAGGACAAGTATTGAAGCAGCCAAATGAATTTTATTTCTCTGCTCCAATACTTGCCCTTCCTTATTTCAGAAATCAACAGGAACAGAATAATATTTACAGGGCGGTTCAAAAAGTGCTTGTTTTGAATTACCTGCTATTTCTACTGACAATACTCTTTTAGGCACAGAATGAGTGACCGAAACGTAATTTTTACAAATAAACCACAGTTAAACCGAAAATCAAATTCCTCTACTAATGCTTTTATATTTTTGAGTGCTATATTGTTTATGTTGCCATGGAACTGTACAGTGAGACAATATTAAGTCCCACCCAGAGGTCTACCTGGCTTAAGAGCTATGCGCGAAGGCAACCATTTATGGAGATCGGTGCCTTAAAATGGCATTCCCCTCCTCCAATTCTATCAACTCTAATAAAATTTAATTTCGGAATCAGTGAATTCAGTGGCGTCATTTGGGGGGGGGGGGGGGGGGCCCCCCCCCCCCCCCCCCACTCTTTAAATATTTTTTATTTTTATTTTAATTAAACTAAAAAAAACCACACCAAATATAAAACAAAATAAACAAAAAAAAATAAATAAATCAATTTATTATATTTTAAATTTTTTTGACAAATTTTAATAAAAATTTTAAAAAAAAAAAAAAAAAACCCCCCCCCCCCACCCAAACACAACCCCCAACAAAAAAAAAAAAAAAAAGTGAATTGATCTGATTTTAAAAATGTGGCTTGCTTGAGGTATAAAAACGTGAAAAATAACATAAAATATTTCAGATAGTAGTTGCGTTAATAATTAAAATTAAATATCTGACTACGAACTTGTTTCTTAATCTCAACTTTTCTATTCTTCTATACTATTCTATATTCTAGCTAGATATTTAATTTTAATTATTCACACAACTACTATTTGAAATATTTTATGCTATTTTTCACAAATTTATACCTCATCGTTGTGCGTTGACCCATAGAAAAGCATTGTAAAAACAGTTTAGTTAAAAACGTTTTGTCCGAAAACGTTTTTGCTCAATTGGTGTGCGTTCAGCCTAAATGATTGCCTACGCGCAGGGCTCTAAAGCCAGGTGGGACTTAATATTGTCTCTCACTGTACACTATCGGGTGCCTCGTTTTAATATCATCTGTCGAGAAGTTAAATGTCAATATTAATAACCTTAGGGTTACTTCATAAACAATCTGGTTAATATTTATTTGAATACCAAATGATATAAATTTTTCCTGGTGAAGTATATTTTAATATATGTAGACCGTCCTCATGAAAAGGTACCAACCTGGGCTAAATTTTCAGGAAAGCCTATTTACTAAAAAAGTTCAAGATCTATTTTTTTTATTACTGATTCCGATTCTCTAGTTCTTCGATTCATCAGAATCAATAATGCTATTTTATTATAAAAAATTGCACAAACAAGACAAAGGTGGAATAAGAGAAAAGGGACCAAACAAACCAAATTATTTTAAAAATTCGTGATATCTTTCAAACAAAAAATGATAAATTGGGCAAAATTCCCCCTGGAGCGACCAGGACCCGGGGGGGGGACTGTCTTAAACAAATATTGACTTGCTCATTTTTTATTGAATGTTTAAAAAAATTCTTTTTTTGGGAGGGGGAGGAGCTGTTTCTTGCTCTGTTCTATATAACAAGGAAAAAATTTACCCCCTCTCTGAAAAAATTTGTCTGTTCATTAAGTTATTTGCCTGTTTTCGTTAACACTTTCATGTGAAATGTGCTTTACACAATGTCAGTCATTTGCTTTCTCCGTTTTGTTAAATGATAATTGGGTGGTGTACCGTTCTATGACAATATAAATAAAAAAAGCACTCAATAATTACAAATTAGAGAATAACAAATGACGAAAATTAAAATAATAGCGTTGCCTATCGAATGAATTTTTTCGGAGTCGAACTTCGAAAGAGAATCTTTTTTAATTAACCCAAATTATAACTTAGGCCTAGTCTATTTACCACAATTTGAAATTTTTTTCCTTTATTAAAATATATTTCTACAGCCCAATACCTTTACCATGTATAGAGTACAGTGAGTGTCAATATTAAGTCCCACCTATGCGTTTTCTACTTGTGATTATTTCATTGTTTTTATAAAAGAAAATGAAAATCTTTATTGGAAATTTTTTAAGTTTGAACCATGAAAGTTTCCATTAAAATTTTTTTAAAAACAATGAAATAATCACAAGTAGAAAACGCATGGGTGGTCCCTCACTGTACATCCGTTAATCATTTTGGTAGATATTTACGTATTTTTTCTTGCCTGTAAAGGAGTAAATTTTTTGAATTTTGATTGCTTAAATTTTCGATTACTACTACGAAAAGAAAAATAGGGATCCAGCAATAATAATGTAAATGAGTGCTGTATGTGTTAGTTTTAAAAAGTGATGAAATTTATTTATATATAATTCATCATTAAACTTATTCTTCTAACTTTTATAACCAAATAGTAAAAAAAAAGTAAAGCAAAAACAAAAAAATTCGATTTGCACCCTTGTTATGAAGTTAACTTTTTAGATTTGTTTTATTGTATGTTTGTTGTTTGAATGAATGATATTAGATTTGGGAATTCAAATTTTTTTTTAACTTCGTTTGTCATAAAATAAAAACAACAATGTTTTATTATAATAATGAGTGAGGCATTCCATTTAACCGGTTGACTTTGGGAGTAAACACCTTTGGTCTCGTGTCACAAAAAAAAAACTCCCTTTTTTCTTTTGTTTGGGGGAATTATGACTAAATAATAATTTTATTTTGATTAACAATAAAATTTCCCGACTTCTTTTTTAAGCTTTAGATAGGTAGAGGGGGAATTGTTATGACGTCATAATACATTTATTTTTTTGGAAGTTATGTTAGGTTATTGTTTTGATTTATTATTATTATTTGAAATTCCTATCGGGATCCCCGTTTATTTAACCTAGGTGCTTTCGTGCACGGAGACACATACCTCAAACCCAACCGGCTTCTGGCCCTAACCATCTACCAGGACCCCATGAAGTTACATTATTTCCTATCTCTAACTCCTCCTCCTGCGTTCATTTCTAGCTAGTGAACTAATCCTTATTTCTGGTTCCACCCGGTTCCTTTTATCCAAACTCTACTATGCTAGGGAGGATGTCCTAGTTTGAGGAGGGACTCCCTCAGCACCGGCGTGTAGCCTACTCCTTTCGAAGAAAGCTTCACCGAGAGGGAACCTTTTTAACGTCTCTTCCACAGGGCGGGATTCCACAGCAACTTCCTCTCCTCGTAGAGTTGCTTGGGGGCTATTGTGGTGAGATCCAATATTCCAATCCAGTGCCTGCTTGAAGATTTGTTTGCATTAAATAAATATTTTTATTTAATGAAAAAATCCCGCACGCCCAGGGTTTGAACACGATTCTTCTTTGTAGTAGCCAACACCTGCGACCCCCCTATTGTTTTCATTAAAATAAAAACCTAATCGAGTGGACATGTCTTGTGACGTCAAACTCGTAGAAGTGGGCGGCAAACTTTAAAAATGAATAATAAAACATCATCAGCGCGCTTATGTCTAAATTATTTTAACATAAGAATATAGCTATCTAGCTATATATCTCTGGGATTATTCTTTAAAGATTTCTAATTCCTCTAAAAATTGCCATGTCGATGTCGAGTGAGCTTATTAATTAAATGAATTCATAGATAATCTCAAATTTTATTGTTAAATCATAGAAACTAAAAGAGATATTTTATTTAAGCCCGAGAGAGAGAGAGAGAGTGAGTTCTAAATATTAATTAAATTCCCAGGAGCAAAAGGGCTTGTCGGAAGGGCTGGGATAGAGCCCTGCCCTGTGCCTGGCTCCAATTAATTCGTCCTGGCTGTAATTTGATCATCACCTGAGCCCCATCGTTATTAATACCCGCGGCTGTCACCGACATTCCTCCTCCTCGGGGTCCTCGAGGACCTACCTAAACACCTTCCTTCTTCTCTCTCTCTCTCTCTCTCTCAACTTCCTTCCACCTCCTTGACTTCAACTTCACCTGTGTGTTTATTGAACAACTCACTCTCCTACTCCTACTCCGTCTTCAAATTAATTCTTTTTAACGATAATTTTATTGACTTTTTTTTTGTATAAAAAAAATGAATTTTAATTAACATAGTCTTTCTTCTTCATTCCTAACCTATTTTAAATTTTTTTTTTTATTAAATATTTAAAATTTATATAAAGAAATTTAATTTTTTTTTGGCATCATAAGTTTGAAAAGAAGTGAGTGAAAGATTTCAAAATATACGGAATGAAAATTTATTATGAGGTAAATTATAAAAGTAAATTTATCATTTTTCCCACGACATACCACTTTTTGAAATTTTAATGCTCTTTTAGGTTGACATTTAAATGAATAAACCGTTCATTGATATCAAATCAATAGAGTAAAAAAAAAAAACTCATACCGGTACCCCGATAAGAAAAATTTCAAATTTAAAAGCCTTTTAATTATGTATGTCAGCCTATGCGATGATATACAGTATACTAGTAGGTCTAATTTTAAGGCTAATGCCAAATTAATATTTCCCAAAGCTTGCGTTAATCAAATTGTGATAGCCACCTAATAGGTTTTTATTAACAAAAACGATGTTACATATTGATATCCAAATTATTTTGTTTTGCCATATATCGGTTAAACTATACTTTTTTTTTTTTTTAAACACCACCCTTTTTTCCCCTCCCCCCCCCCCCCCCCCCCCCCCCCCTCTCTTCTATAATTTTAATATTTAAAGATTTAATTATGGGGGTTTTTTTTTTATAAAAAAAAGGGCCGCCCCGGGGGGGAGAGGACCCCCCCCCCCCCCCCCCCCCAAACTATACTTATACATATTAAATTACGATAGACCATTATTACGAAAAGGCTATTAAAAAAAATATATCCATTGTTGATTCGAATATTAATTGTGGCTAACTTGACTTTATAACCTTAAAAGTTATGTGATGTGGATTCGGATTCTAGTCTGTCCAATGAAATTTATTTAATCAATTTGGTAAATTATCCTTGATCACTATATTTTTAATAATATTTAATAAGTTATCTTTTAAAATCTATATTGCCTCAGATGTAGAAAAAATTTTAAGCCTTATCATTAGTGGTTCACAATATATACTCCCAAATTGTTTTTAATTTTGTTTATTCATCATCATATTTTTTATCATTTTTTATTTTTTGATAATTTAAATATTCATCATTCGTAAATGACATTAAAAAAATTTAATTAACTTTTTAATTAAAATAATATACAATAGTATTCAATCCAGATGAATATGTGATTAGTATTTAAAAATAATAATTGATAAATATTGAAACTATTAATTATATTTTTACAGGAAAATTATGTATCTAAAAATAAAAAATTAACATTTTTTTTAATAAATATTCTGCAGCAAACAAGTATTCGACAATTTTCTGTTTTTTTTTTTTTTTTCTTTTTTCCACTTGTCTTAAAACATCAACAATGATTGCGCTTTAAATTGTATGATTGATATAAAAAGTATGCATGCATAATGCAAATGTTAGTTGCATGGCAATAATATTCACCCTCTTTTATTCTCTCTTCTTCCTAAAAATGTATTTTTCGTTATATTTTATAAAAATAATTAAATAAAAATATAATAGATAGTTATTGTGTTAAAATTTTCCACATATAGTATAATTTAAAAAAAAATACACTTTTTATTTTTTTAATGGATATTCTTTTTTAGGGGAGGGGAAATATCCACACCGATCGTTTCTCTCTCACCCCTTCCCCCCACCCCGCCCGAAAAAATTTTTGTTTACGGCCTTATGACTGGCACACCGTTCTAAGGAACATGATTTATCTTTAATAAAATGATTTTTTTTTTTCAATCTTTTGCATTTTGTGGAACTCAAATTCGTTTAAATATTTACGTAAATTATTTAGGTCTAACTGGGTGGAAATAAAAACTACGAAGTTAGATGAATCTTTAAAGAGAAGGTAGAGGCAGCAAAAGCAGTGAGCGCCTCTTCAATCTTTCGGATCATATATTTATGAGGCAAGATCTTTTTAAAACACGATTTTTTAAATCCTTAAAATAGAAAAAAATCACTGTAGGTATGTTTATTGTTAAATCAATGAAATTTTTCACTACTAATCCGTAATAATTTTTTGTATGTTTCAGGTGGCCGACGCAACAGGCAGTAAGAATAACAGAACAGGCCATATTTATAAAAAATGGCATCCAGAGAGTGAATTAAAAAAGAAAAAAAAACATTAAAAAAAAAAAATGTTAATTCATATTCAATCATAACTGTTATTGTTTTTTTATTATTTTTTTTTACATCCGGGTTTTTTCATTAAAACAAAAAAAACCCTTTGCATTTAATAAAATAAGAGAAAAAAAATCGGCTAAATTAAAAAAAAGGTCTTTAACAGCCGACCGAAAAAACAAGACCTTTACCATCCTATATGTTTTTTTTATTCGCTTAAAATCAAATAAATATACATTAGAATAAATAATAAAGTGTCCCAATACATACTACTTGCAAGCAACTTTTTATTACCATTTAAGCATTGTGCAAAGGGGAAAAAAGAAATCATCACTTTTTTAATAATAAATAAATAAATAATAAAAAGTAAAAAAATGTAGATATATATATAAGAATATATTAATAATAATCATTCCCGATAATGATTTGCTACGCCTAAATAAGCCAACTTCCAAGTTGCTTGCAAGTTTATTTATATAAATATTATATTTTCCTCATTAATAAATAAATAAATAAATAAATGCTGTTCATTGCACTTTTTAACTATCTACTCTAGTAAAAATAAAAATTAAAAAAAAAAAACATTGTCGTGTATAATATCAAATGCATTAAAGTGAAATAAAATATAACATTCTTTTTAATAATAATGTATCTCATTTATTTATTTTTTAAGAAAAAAATTTAAATTATTATGATAGAGAATGTATTCTATAACAACTCATCCTATTCATTCTTTGTAGTATTTAAATTTAAAAAAAAACAAATGTTATGTATTTGGGGTACAAATAAAGTTTGATGGATAAAAAAATTTAAAAAATTTGTATATTTTATTATTAAAATTGCTTTTACTTGTGCGCAAGACTTTAATTGTTATATTACGAAGTGAATTTTTTATTAGTAAAAAAATTATAATTTCTAACAGAAGCAGGTGGATGTAGACAGCCAGCAAGAATAAAAACTTATTTAAATATCGTTCCCATCTTCAGGACGATAAATTGCTAATGTTGCTTAGATTGATACATGCAGGTTCATACAAAATATTAACACAAATTTGCACCATTCTCGTAAACAATTAAACATACATCAAATGGTATATGCAAATTTGTGTTATGAACATATACATACATATATTAATCTAAGCAACATTAACAATTTATCATCCTGAAGATGGAAACGATGCGTTACCGAAACGTCGACGATATTTAAATAAAGTTTTTATTCTTTGCTGGCATCCACCTGCTCCTGTTAAATATCACTCAGCCATCGTTTTTCTTCTTTTCGAACTACTTGACAATTTTAGAATTTCTTTTATTTAAATTATTATAAAATAAAATTTTCTTTCAAATAGGTTTAAACGCTTATTAAAGATTTCTATTGTAAATTGTGATGTTCAGTATTAAGGCTGAAGTTAACCACTATATAATAACGTGAATTAATATAGAATCATTACATTGTTGATTCAAATTTTAATTATGGCTAACTTAACACTACTGGTTCATATAACACAATAAATGTTTATCATTTTCCGTGTAATTTTTTTTATAAAGAATTTGGCTTCGAGAGTACAAATACCGTATATAAAAAGGTATTCATGCTATTGATTATAAACTATTCATTTCTAAATCTTCCAGTATTAGACCATACACTGTAGAGGGTAAGCACTTGCTATCGAAACCTTTGAGAGTCGATAACCTTTTTAAAGAAAAATAAGCATAATTTTATAATGAATTATATTTTCTGTACTGCTAATAAACTAAATGAATATTCCCTACAGGCCTTTTTGGTGAGTATTCTCTTCCTCGCTCTTTTATTAGTGTATTAATTAATGTATTATAAGAGAGTGGAGAAGTTAATTAAAGCTTTATAATTTCTTGAATTTTCCAGTTTCTCGAGTAAAGAGATTTTTGTCGAACGAGACATTGAGATTTACTCTTTTTTTCCAAGACTGAACGCGCACCAATTGGTGTACGTTGGCCCATAGAAAAGCATTGAAAAAACTGTTTTAGGCACGATTAGTCAAAAAGGTTTTTCCTCAATTGGTGTGCTTTCATTCAGCCTACGGAATAATTCTGCTGACTCTGCCCTCTTCCTGAATCCTACTTTAGGGCCATGGCTGCTTCACTTCATTTGACTAGAAGACACTTTGTCAACGCAATTTAAAAGAAAATTATTTTACTCGTACTAAAAAAAATTGGAATCGAATAGGGGATCAATCTTTCAAAGGTATCAGTCTTCTTTCTTTGAGTTTAAAATGCGTAAGGAAGGATTGTCAAAAATTGATCTTATTCGTATTTTTTTATTTTCATTGATTGGTAACTCAACTCGTGTATGCAGGGGCAGACTAAGGCCTAGGTCCCGTAATTTTAGGGGCCCGTAAACAAGGGGAAAAATTTCCCAGTACGCCGAACAAATTTATTCTGCAAAAGAAATTTTTTTCGCACGGTGGCAAAAATTTCGTCTCCCTAAAAAAAAATGATTTTCAGGAGAGGAAAAAAATTTTCATCAAGGCGGAAAATTCGTTAATTACAATGTTGCCTAGGGCCCGCTTTTGCCTTAGTCCGTCACTGCGTGTATGTATGTTCTTTAATTTCAAAGAAAATATAAGTTATTGTATGCGAGTTTTTAAACCATTGCTAAATATAAAATTTTTCATTGTTTTCATAGCTTGTCAAAAATTGATCTTATTCGTATTTTTCACATTTTTCATTGTTCATTATATATTTTTCAAGATCCATATACATGGGCGTAACTAGGGAATTTGGCTGGGGGAGGCATGGGAGGAGCCATCCTCCGGGGGGCCTGGAAGCCCCATATTGTTTCAATTCTTCTTGGGGTCGGGGAGTCTTCTGGGGGAGACCGGGACCCCCCTAGTTACGCCCATGTCTATATATTTGAACAAGATATTAGTATTCCTCGATTCGAATTTAATCATATATAATCTTACAATAAAAATAGTTGCAAATTAAAAGTTTTTCACTTGTCAGTCAGCCGCTTGTAATACTGTACCAGCAAGGATGGATTTTGGATGGCCTTAAGACACTAATATATTCAACAAACCCCCTGATAGAAGTAAAAGGGTTATTTAACTTAAATTTATAGTATACATTTGAATCCTGGATTGTCGAGTATTGCAATGTTTGGGTGCTCGAGCATCCCACCTTATCTTTGTGAAGATTATTTGCCTTAGCGCCTGGAGAGTAGGCATCAAATGATTTTGAAACGCAGTTCCTGGCAGCGGACGTAAGGCGGCAGCAGTGAAAATCGAGAGGAGGGGAGCGCTCAGTTATTAATGGGGAATAAGCTCAAAATATGAACCCCCTCTCTTTCCCAGTTAAGGGCAAAGAGTTTAAACACCCCCCAGACTATTTTATTATCTACTATTATTATTATTTCGATCCTGCCCGGACTCGGATAATATCTATTATAAGCTTATTATAAACAGTGGCAAAGTAGAATAAAAAAACAAGAGTAGATCTAATTTTTAATAATAGTCATATGTTATTGATCCAAAGATAAATTAAGAATAATAATTTAATTTATTAAAAATAAAAATCGAGGAGGGTGTTTTATTTTCATATGATTATTTTTTAAATTTGGCAGCATTAATGTTGCCAACGTAACGCAATTAGACAAGGAATGTTTGTAACTCTGATTGATTTACAATGCAGAGCTGATTTCACTTTAGATTCATTTTGACAGTTCAAATTATCTATGGTTCAAACTTTTAATCATAGATAATTTAATTTTAAAATTCTTTTAATTCTCACATATATATCTAATATATATTAATTAATATATTCAAAAAAAAAATTTTGTCTTGTTTTTAGAAAATGTCAGATCAAATTCCAGAAAAAAAAGTAACTGTCAAAAAGAAGAAAATTTCACATTCACAAACTAAAGAAGAATTAAATAAATATTCTAAAGAGGTAAGAATTATATTTATATTTTTTAATATCTTATAATTTGTTATTTTGCATTTTTTAGGAATTAATAGATAAAATACTTCAGCTAGAATCACATAATTTGCAATTAAAGAATTTATTAAATAAAAAATTGGAAACCGAGACAAAAAAGGAAAAAAAGTAACAAGGACCAGAAGAATTTCAATTTTGCCAAGTAAAGTTTTATTGAAATAATTTAATTCTAAAATCCTAAATGACAATTTAAAACTTTAAATGATTTTTTTTAGATATAAAAAAAGGCATATACTTTTAAAATTTTTATATCTTGGTTGGGATTATCAAGGCTATGCGACCCAAGAAGAAACAAATAAAACCATCGAACATGAAATAATGCAAGCTTTATTAAAGGGTTGTTTAATTGAAAGTAGAGAAACAAGTAATTATCATCGATGTGGAAGAACTGATAAAGGAGTCAGTGCCTTCAGTCAGGTATTTTTATTTTAATAATTTTTCTGTAAATTTATAACCCTCTCTTAATATTATTTTGTATGCGGATATATTTTTTTATACTTCTTTACCATTTATTAAGTTAATTATCAAAATGCATATTGTATTTATATTTTTCTTTTCTAAAGGTGATTTCAATAGATATACGAAGTAATCAAAAAATTGACGATCAAGGTCCTGAATTGCATTATACAGAAGAATTGCCCTATACAAAAATTTTAAATGGTCTCTTGCCCAGTGAAATTAGAATTATTTCTTGGTGTCCTGTTCAAAATGATTTCTCAGCAAGATTTGACTGCAAATCACGAACTTATAAATATTTTTTTCCTAAAGGGAATTTAAACATTTTTGTAAGTATTTGCTTATATAGTACAGAGACAAAAAATTTACGCCGATATTTTAGAATTCAAAATGTAAATAAATAAAAAATCGTAAACATGGGTAAATATTTATATTTTGTTACCATGGCAACCCATTCTCCTAATTTTTATTTTTTTCTTATTTTACCGGTTAATTAATCATTAACTTATTGTTATTTGTAAAACAAAACCTGTCCGGGATTCTCACAAACATACACAAAAAATTTCATCAAAATCGGTTCAGTCGTTTAGGAGGAGTTCAGTCACATACACACGTACAGAAGAATTATATATATAAAAAAAAAGATACTCACTACGCTTTAAGCCAGACTTTCTAATTTGTTTGTTTGTTTTTACTAGAAAATGCAAGAGGCAGCTCAATACTTGGTTGGGAAACATGATTTTCGAAACTTTTGTAAAATGGACGTGGGAAATGGAGTTGTATATTTTGAGAGAGAAATACAATTAGCTCAAATTCAATGTTTCACTCCAGATCCATTAGAACATCTGGGTGAGTCTGATAAAATGAGTGATTGTATATTAATTATATATCTATCTACTGTATATAATAAATTTATTTTACAGATTATTCAGTATATGAATTGACAATTAAATCTCAAGGATTTCTTTGGCATCAAATAAGATGTATAATGGGAATTCTTTTATTAGTTGGCCAGGGTCTTGAAGATCCAAAAATCATTTTACAATTATTAGATATTAAATCTAATCCAAGGTAAAATTTAATTTAAAAAATATATTTATTAACAAATAAACACTTTCCCTCCAATAATAAATATTCGGTCATGTTTTTTTTTCATCATTACTTCATGATATATAGATATATATATATAATTCTTTATTTCTTGTGATTTTGATGATGTAGGCTTGAAGGAAAAATTCAATCTACTCATAAAATAAATTTATTATTAGGATGTCTGTGTGACCGAAATGAGAGGTATTTGGTATTAAAAAATTATCTTAAACTTTTCAGTTAAATATATTTTTCAACATTGAGGATTCTTGCCGCGAAGACATTTACAAAATAGTTTTTCCTAAAGGATATCACAGGATGTCGAACGGCTAACTCGAAGATTGAGGTGAGTGTAATGTTAATAAAAAAATTAAAATATTTTTTATTATCAATTATTTTTTATTTTTAGACATTTATCGGCCAACCAGTGTACATTATTGGTTTCAATCCTTAAAATGGACCATCTTCTGACTAATGTTTGTTTCACAGAAAGGAATAATTCCTAATATATATTTTGTTTGTAGGCCCTGAAGATGATCCATTTTAAGGATTGAAACCAATAATGTACACTGGTTGGCCGATAAATGTCTAGAAATAAAAAATAATTGATAATAAAAAATATTTTAATTTTTTATTAACATTACACTCACCTCAATCTTCGAGTTAGCCGTTCGACATCCTGTGATATCCTTTAGGAAAACTATTTTGTATATATTTTTCAAATATAGAAAAGCTATTTATTTTTAGCAAGATTGAATTATAGCCTTTCTATATTTGAATTTGTCAATGGATTTGGTTGAAAAAACATGAATAATTTTTTGTCTCTTTTTTTTTTTTTCAAACATTCACACTTTTTTTTTTCTCATTCACACTCACACTCACACACACATTCACACAGTCTTTTCGGCAACTCAGGCCATTTAAGACTTTAGACGATAACCGTTATTGATAAATATACATATAGGGGTCCAGGCATTCTTATTTAAGCCATTTGGTATCCAATTGGCTTAAATAAAATCATCGGACTGCCTGGGGTCCGAACCCGCGACGTTTGGTATATGAGGTTAGCACGCTAACCTCTACGCCATGCCCCGAGGGCAATTTTTTGTCTCCATCTTTTAAATAGTAAATTTATTTCATTATTAGATTGAAGCCAAAATCTATTTCAATCCTTCCTTTATTGTTTCAGGCTAACATTTCGTCCCTCTATCTTGGCCTAGTTATGGCAATAGAATGGCTCTAAAGTTTAAGAAAATTCTTTGATTTTCTCTCACTAAAATAAATTTAATTTAATCAATTTAAATTTGAATAACCTGGTTCAAATTTATATACCATGAAAACTATTAATGTAATACAATAAGATGTTTTTTTTTTTTTTTTTTTTTAGAAAACCTCAATATTCCCTTGCTCATGAAATTCCATTAATTTTATTTGATTGTGAATTTGACAATTTATATTGGTATATCGATGAAGAGAGCATCAAGTCTGTAATTATAAATCTTCAAGAAAATTGGACTCTTCACACTATAAAGTTGGTAAATTATTCTATTTATATATTTTTTTAAGGTGAAATTTATATATTATATACTCAATTTTTTTTTTTAAGATCTTCGATGCTAAGATCCATGCTATTGAAAATTGAAAATTCTATTGAGGATATTCCAAGTGAACAAACAAGAGGTCTTATTCTAGGAGTTAAAACAAAAACGTATAAAAGTTTGATGCAAAGAAATAAATGTCGTAAGTTTAACTAGTGATAAAAATATCTTTTTCTTATGCCAAATTCTAGGAGGAAGGAATTCTTAAATATTTTTTTTTAAATTTCAGAAAGTCTTGAGAATAGAATTGAACATTATGCAAAAAAACAACGGATAGATATTGTTGAAGAAAAAGAGGATAATAATAAAACTGAATAAATGAAATCAGATCTCATGAATAATGAAATATAATGATAAGAATAACAAGAACATCTGAAAGTTCCTTTCTCAAAGTTGGCTTTGTTAAAGAAAGAAAGGAGATGTTTATTAAAGCTTTTGTGGATTTTATTATTATTATTTTGGGAGTTTTTAATTATAGACCATATTTTGTATTAATTATTTATTAAAAATATAAATTCTGTACAACGTTTCGACTGCTTATTCTGCAGTCGTTTCCAAGCACCGAGCACTTGATCTGAACTAACCTCTAAGGGCCGTTACGCGCATTTTTATATACAACGACGGCAACACCATCTAAATGCCCTTAGAGGTTAGTTCAGAGCAAGAGTCCAGTGCGGCTGCAGAATAAGCATTCGAATTATTGTACAGTATTTATATTTTTAATAAATAATCAATAACAAAATGTGATCTATAATTAAAAACTCCCAAAATAATAAAGTAAGGAGATTTTTGAGTCATGCTCCAGGTGTCGAACTATTATTTATATTTTTTATTCTATCTAGATCAGTGGTTCTCAATCTTAACAATTGTTTTCAAACATTTTTTATCGCTCCTTGTAAAAAAAAAAAAAATATTTTATTTATTGTGGAGGAAAATTAAAAAATATTAATTAGATCAATTCACATTCATTGCTTCAAAAAAAAAAAAGATTGAAATATAAACAAAAAATGAATAATAAAAGTACGAAAATAAAATTCTGAATGAATAAAAAAAAAGGTTTGTTTATTTAATTTTACTTTCCATCACTATTATATAATAATACCAGAAAATTATTATGATAATGAAAAATCTAACTCCGCTTCTTCTTCTTCTGTCCTAGCCCTTATTATTCCCGTGTTGCGGGGTCGGCGGGAAAAATCTAACTCCGCAATTTATTTATTTTAAATGTTAAAGTATTCCGGTCTTTCACAAAATGTTGAGAATTTCCGCCTTTCTAAACCTGGAGATTGATTTCTCATATTGAATTCGGATAGATGCCAGCTAATTATGCAAAAGACCTTGCGATAGAACAAAAGTGTATTGACCGGCTTTTTTTTGGCTTATAAGGTAATTACAACTCTACAATCTCCACTGTTAAATCTTATTCGCTTAAATAAATACTTACGATTTTCTAAATGTCAGTTATGATAATAACAGGATTTATTTTTCCAAGGCTATTGTTATCAAGTTTGTTTTTGTTTTTTTTTTTTTTTTGAGGGGGGGGGTTAATATATAAAAAGGTTGAGAACTATTTAGGTCTAGATAGGGAAAAAATATTTCGACAAGGTCCATGGTCCTTAAAATAAATTAACAATTTCTATAAAACAAAAAAATAATTTATTTTTGTCAATAAATATATACAATATTAAAGTAGATTGAACTTATTTTATCTCCAGTTCAAAATAATTTGCATTCCTAATTTCCTCACTTTACATTATTTTTGATTTTTTTAAAGGCATACAAGAAAAATAAAAGCATTTAAAAATATACCAATTAAACACTTTGTTTCGAAGGTTTACTTGTCATCATGAGAAGTGATTACTAGTAATTACGTATTAAGTGTAAATTTTTACTTTCTCTTACTCCATATGAAATATATAGAGAGAGAAAGTATTGCGATCATGTCAAAAATTCGATGTCGAGATTTAGATGGATATACATGTTTTGAGGTCCCCTGAGTCCAAAAAAGTGGGTCCCGTAAATTGGTCTGTGTGTGGACAATTTTAACCATGAATGAAATGAGCTACGAGGTTGAAATTTTATATTTAAGTTAGGCACCCCCGAAATCTTGAAAATATGCTTTTAAACAAAATCTGCCAAAAAGTACTAGTACTTTACTGATGTACTTTTTCAGTTTTTTTCGATTTTCTCAAAATTTTTTCCAACTACTTTGTTTAAAATTCATAAATCAACTATTTTTTATATGCTCTTTAAAAAGTATATCAGTGAAATTTTTCATGGAAATCGTTTGAAGTACACTTTACTGATGTGGAGCAATAAAATTTTGATCATTTTGCCACATGCTGTCAGGAAATTAGACAGAAAATTTTTTCGGAGGTGGTTCGCATGTCCTGAGAGGTAATCCTCCCTCTCAAATGAATGAATTTTAAAATATATTTTTTTAATTTCTAACAGTATATAAAATTTTATCACCAAGATTCTCACTATACATGTATATTTCTCTTTATTTAAAATTTTTCGGAAGAGGCGGGCCGGAGGAGTGTCGTCCTTCCCCACCCTCCTGGCCCTGCATTAGGGTGACCATACCTATCGTTTTGAAAGGGTAGTACCTTTTTTTTTTCATATTTTCAAAATGTCAATATAGCCTTTATGTATATTGGTATATTATATAAGCATAAAGACTTAAATGGCGTACAAAAAAATTGTCGCCTTCTAATTCTCAACTCTTCATAACACCGTCCCGTTTTTGTCACTAGAAAATATGGTCAGTTTACTCTGCATGCAGCGAGGGTTTGATTTCGACTTCTTGGGCTCATATGATCGTGCTTGGTCTGTCAGAGATTGTTGTCTTAGGTATAGTGAAGCAAAAAACGATTATAAATTTCGTCGAGGACAGAAGTAGCATTTTACCTAACGTTTAACTTCCTTCAAAGAGTCTACATAAAAATTTGGGAAATCTCCAAAGAAACTCAAATAATAGCCTATTAAACTAATGCTTCGAGAAATTTAAAATATGCATATTTAATATCATATTGCATATCATACCAATAATTGACGGCAATGCAGCCCTGTGATTGTTGAACATGATGAAACCAAAGTGAGGGAAGATATAGAATATCTCCTGCTTTAACTCTTACTTTTAAAGTACTAGCATTTCGATATTCAGGATATTGTTTGTAATCTGGATTTAAAGGATCAATTGATATCCACGGTATATATTCATTTTCTTCGCTTAGCGGTATTATTTCAAATTTATTTTTTTCTATTTCTTTAAAAGTCGCTTGAGGATAATTTTTATATGGGATCCATGGTCTATCTGTGGGTGGATGTAAAATGAAATCTTTATGTCCAGATATCACGCAGTATAAATTTTCATAAGGATCTTTATGCACTGAAAAAGAAACAAGATATTACATAATACACACAAAAGTATCTTTGATTTTTTTAATATTAAAATGAAATTATATTCATATATACAGTTTAATACAATATAATTTGACATTAAAGCCAAGGGTTGCCGGTTGGGATCTCAGGCAGTCCGATGAATATTTATTTAAATCATCTGGATACCAAGTGGTATAAATAAATCTGCCTGAACCCCCACATATACCATATTTAAATAAAGTTTATATGGACTAAGATGCCGGAGACTTAAAAAAAATTTGACCAGAGATTGTATTCTTTGATTATAGACCACTTCCAAAGAGTAAATATAAAGTATGATTCTGCTACCTAGCGGTGGCTTTCAAAACTCGTCTTCAATAGACACCATTTATAAAATGGCAGCTGTTCATATTGTTGGTTTTGTGTCATCTAAAGGAATGAAATTTTTATGTTCTTTAAAAATATTAAAATGTGTAAAGTTTACTTTTTATTGTGATATATCATGAAAACTTCTTCAAGTATCATCTATCACTATTCTTAGGTAATTCAATTTATTATATTGATATTTTGCAAAGCCAAACCAAGACAAGCATGTAAAAAAATAACTTCTTTGATTGAATTTTATTTCGAAATCTCTATAATTTATTTAAAAAACACTCACACTTCCATTCACACTCACACACATATGCACACATTCTTTTCGGCAACTTAGGCTATTTATTGAAAGTCAGGGAGGATCTTCTTCTAAACTTCTAATCTTTTCCAAAACAAGAAAGAAGAAGTTTTACTTACTTGAAGTGACAGCTCTAGAATCTCCAATCCATAAATTAATAGCATCAGGTTGGTTAGCAAAGCATTCACTAGCCCATTTGAATTCTTGATCGATATCATTTAAAAGTTCTGGAAAATCTTCGGTCAAATTTGAATTTTGCTTTTGTAAATAGCAAATTCCTTTGAAATCAGGATGCAGAGGATTTTCTAAATTATCAAGAAATTCATTTAAACTCATCATTCTTTCTTCGGGTGTTACAAAATATTCGATTGTTCGATTATTTTCTAATTTAGTTGCAATTCCGTCTGCATATCCATTTGGTGTTATTGCTATTGATACTTGTTTATTTCCCAAATTCTTCCTAATTAAAAAAAAAAAAGAAAATAAATTAATGGTATTTTAGAAAAATAAGTTGGAAAAATATTTCCCGGCTCGAAATTTCTCATTAGTTTTACTTTCTCTGCCCGCTCCCTCATTTATTGTTGAAGTGGATGATTTTGAAGGAATTATCAGTTTTGATGGTTCCTGGGTGCAAAAAATGGTACCCACAAAAAATTTCTGGAAAGAAAAAACATACTAGGCTCCATATTCCACCCCACCCAAATTGTTTGAATCAATTATTGAAGGTAAGAGAAAGTTCTATGCAGTGTGGCTAGTCTTTATATATATATATATATATATACCCACTCACTCAAAAATTGCTACAGTATCATTGTAAAATATAAAAATCAAAAATTAGGTAACATGCCGCATTGATTGATTTTTTGGCTGTGCGATGATTTCTTACATCACAGGCCACGAGTTTTCCCAGAGTGTTTTTTTTGTTTGTGAATTAGACAAAATTTGAATATTCTAAAGCTAGAAGACTATCGATATCCATGATTATACCCAGTAGGTTTTGACACATTTTCTCCATCGCATAATTAAGGGTATAATTGATTGTATAAATTTTATTGCTCATTCCACTCAGTGCCTTCGACTCCAATAAAATTATTTTATTAAAGGGAATTTTAAGTACAGTAATTGTTGCTTTAAAATCTCTTGATAAAATACCTGAAATATTTAAAATTCCATTTATGATAAGCCGGCCAATGTTTACAGGCATTTTTAAATAAAACAGGAATATTTGGTGAAATCCAATTTCTATAAAATTCCAAAGGTGTTGGAATTTCATTTAATTCTTGAATATATTTTGGAATATATAGTTCTAAAATAAGGTTAAATGCGATTAAAATATTTTAAATATTTTTTTTTAATAATTAAGTAAATACCTTTTGATTCATTAGATAATAATTCAAATGCAGCCGCATTTCTTCTTTTTAAATCCGAAATTGATTTATCAGAATTGTTATTGAATTGACTCATAACAAGTTTTTATCTAAAATGTCAAAAAGTAAGAAAGGTTAGATTAAATTCGATCACCTTTAACACTTTATTTATCATACTATTAAAACAAAATGTTGATTAATTCTTCATTAAAACATGTTACGAATTAATTTTTATACGTTTTTATTAAATAAAAGGCAAATATCAACTTATAATAAGCCTTTTAAGGTATCAATAGAAGGAAATATCGCATGTGGAAAATCAACTTTGTTGAATTATTTCAATAATAAATATACAAATATTAAAATCACGCCGGTAATTATTACGAAATTTTATATATTAATTACTAATAATTTTTTTTTTGTTAATATAGGTGAAAAGTTGTCAAATGCGACCTGTTTCTTAAATCTTATTTTTAAAATGAAATAGATGAAATTTAATTTTAATAAATTTTTATGAAAATCTAATAGGAAGATAATTGTATTAATATAAATAAAACATAGGAGAGGTATGATTTTGATAACTATCACTTGTATTATTAAAAAATATATATATATAACAAACCTAATCTAGGTATTATTGTCGTAATGTTGTGAAAGAGATAATAAAGTTCTTATTTTATGCTAGATGACAGAAGTTTGGGTGCCCATAATATTGTAATTTATAATTCAGAAGGTGGATTTCGTCTCTATATAAAATGAGAAGAAAGGAACAGCAAAAGGTTTAATCAATTTTGAAAATAGATGGTGATTTACTTAGTTTTTAAAGTGATCAAAGGATAAAAAATTTTATTTAAATCGCCAAAGAGTGAATTTGTTAAATTTTTGTCATATTTCGATCACATTCAGTGCTTAAAAGATTATTCAAAATTTGTGGGAGTGAATGATTTTCTAAATTTCTGAAACTTTAACATCATTTCTTTGTTTTTATACATTTTTCTATCACTCATTATTTATCATTATATTTATTTTTGTCCAACCCACGCCTTTGAGGCATCCACCAAATTGACCTGGGGACCAGCAAGACTGCGACCCCGTAAACAAATTACCTCAATAATTCCCCCCTAATCCCCGACTCTTGAATATGGCTCCAACCGGTCGCGGAAACCTTCCAGAACGTATATATATATATATATGTGTATTAATAATTATTTTATTGTTTATAGGAACCAATTAACGAATGGCGAAATGTAGATGGAAATAATCTTCTTGATTTACTTTATAAAGATAGAAAAAGATGGAATTTTACTTTTGAAAATTTTGTACAATTAACGAGACTTAAAATACAAACGTTAAAAACCAAAGAAAATATACATATGTTTGAGAGATCACTTCAAAATAATCGGTATATATTTTTTTATTTTACTTTTGAAATATAATAATAGTAATATTTTTTATTTTTTTTAGATATTGTTTTATAGAAATGTCATATAAGAGTAATTTCTTAACAGGCCCAGAATATGCTGTTTTATCTGAATGGTATAAGTGGATTGAGAAAAATAATGATATAAGTTTAGATTTAATTGGTAATTTTTCTTCTTTAATTTTTTAATGTAAGAGGAAAAAAATTTTCTCCAAATTGCGTGAACTTACCTCTTTATGTTACAAACAACAAATTAATTATATACTGGCAAACTGGTCTAGTGTCCATCCCCAATGAACAAAATGTTTTGCCATTGAGCGTTTTGCTCAATCGATGTGCGTTGGCATTGAGCAAAACGTTTTGCTCAATTGGTTTGCTTTCAGCCGAAGTTGAGCGGGCTATTTTGAATTTAAAAAATATGTCCATATAAATCCTCCAAAATTAGAGTACCTCCGTCCTATCTGATTTTATCCTCGGTCTGCAGTTTGGAGACCGCTAAACTTCCACACTAATAATTATAATTTCTCTTTTTTAGTGTATCTTAAATGTGTTCCCGAAATTGCATTTGAAAGAATAAATCTTCGCAAAAGACCCGAAGAGAGAAACATTCCATTAGATTATATAATAGATTTACATAATTCGTATGAAGAATGGTTGATTAAATCGAACATTAATAAAACGCCAGTTCTTATATTAGATGCTAATAAAAATCTCCATGAATTTAATACAGAATATAAATATCTTGAAGAGCATTTATTTAAAAAGAAACAAATGATACAAAAATAAAATCAAAATTGTATTCTTTTACATAAATTTGATCGTAAATCGGTATAAAATTCGTATATGTGATTTATGTTATTTAAGGATTCTACTTTTTCTAAATATTCTTCAGACTTTTCCTAAAAAAAAAATAGAGTAGTTATATTTTTTTATATTAAATCTATTTCCATAGATAATTCATTAAAATAGAAAAAAATAACAATGATAGGGGCAAAAATAATTTTTTATGCCCTAGGTCGCGATTTAAGATATTTTCAAGCAGTTCCTATTTTATGAGACAGCTTTTTATATAATTCGTTATTATTTTTATAACAAATAAACTTTACAATTTGAAAGTAGATTTTTTTAAAATAAATCCAAAAAGTCAATTTTGATGAATAATCTATGGATTACTATTTGGTACTTAATGTGATAATATTATATAAATGGGTGAATATTTTTATAATCAGATTTTTTATATTATCTTCCTAGATATCAAAAATTCTTCTATTGTACTAAACGTTTTAATTCTCTTCTTTAAATCGTCTCATTTTATCAGTTATCTGTCTTTCACTTCTGCTAAAGGACATTTTTAATGATCTCTTCAAGGATGAAATAAAACTCGATCTTTATCTAAACCCGAAGACAAAATAGGCAAAACCTCATGGAAGAACATGGGTTCGATTCTTTTTTTTTTTTTTTTTTTTTTTTTTTTTACGGGTTTAAGATAAATTACTTAATTAATATTTTCTAAAATTTAGAGAAAATGTTCCTAATGAAAAATAATACCATATTTATTAAAGCTTTTGTGGTTTGTATTATTATTAAGGAAGTTTTTAATTATAGACCATATTTTTGTATTAATTATTTATTAAAAATATAAATACTGTACAACGTTTCAACTGCTTATTCTGCAGTCGTTTTCAAGATCTGTACTCTTGCTCTGAACTAACCTCTACGTGCATTTTATATACAACATCAGCGCCATCTACAATGCACGTAGAGGTTAGTTTTATATTGCATTTTATATACAACGTGTAGATGGCGCTGATGTTGTATGCACGTAGAGGTTAGTTCAAAGCAAGTGTACAGTATTTGAAAACGATTGCAGAATAAGAAGTTGAAACGTTGTACAGTATTTATATTTTTAATAAATAATTAATACAAAATGTGGTCTATAATTAAAAACTACCATAATAAGGAAAATACCATCCTAAAAGTTGAAGAAAGCAATTTCTAAAGGAAATTTCTTTTTTCTAAAGAATTTTTTTTTAGTTAATATTTTTATCTTCTTTTTTTTTGGAAATCAAAGAAGATTCAGCAGATTTCCAGGATCCACATTGCAGGATATAATTCAATGGCTGTCATTCAGAAAATTATAAAAGCAATTGGATGGAGGAGCGCTCGGACGCTGGTCCTAAATCTTCATGCAAATATTTTCATCGCTTGTTGAAGCGTCATCAATGAATTATATCCTCATTGAGAATGCTGATCTAAACTAAGGAAATATTTACATTTCGGTTCGTTAAAACTTTCCGGTTTTCTTTCTTATAGTATTCCTATACATCCTCATTCTCATTAAAGAGGATCTTTAAGCCATGACAAATGTGAAGAGGTGATTTGTTACAAAAAATTTATTCATAAAGTAAATTTTAATATTTGATATCTTGGAGAATAATTTAAAATAATCATTCTTTTATGTGATAAATATATACTATGTAAAAGAAGCAGCTTACTTTTAAATATTCGTAATCATAACTATCCATTTTTTTACGTTGTATTATATTAATAATACAACATTTAAAAAATTTTATCAGCGATATATTTTTAGAAGAAATTTTCATACTTGGTTCCTCAAGGTTAAAATATATTTTCAATAAAATATTTGCAATAGAAATATTAATTTCATCTTGAAAATTCATGTCTGCTTCTTCTAAATTCTCAATTACATTTGAGAATAATTTCTTTTGAAATTCCAAAGAATTGAAATTTGGTGGTAATGTAAATATATAATCGCAGCTGGTAAAGAGTGAAGGTGTTTCTTTTAAAAATCGACTTGACTCTTTTATTTGTGGTTGATTTTGAATTGGAAAAATAAAATATGAAGGATCTAATTCGATTTCTGTTAGGAAAACTTGAATCCACGGTGAACCAATTTCATAATTAAACGAATAAAGTTCGGATACTAGATAAATAGAAACGATTAGTGGAAAATGAAGTTCTTTTAAATGTATATATATTGAAGAATCAATTGGCTTGGAATTGACAAAATCGGAATTAAGATTTGAATAGATATTTGTTCGGCTATTTTCTTTGTTTTTTATTGAAATCAAAATGGACCAAATTTCTTTATTAAAATTTATTTCAGAATTATTTTCTAAGTATATCTTCAGGATATAAACATCTTTAAAATTAATTTCATTCTCACTAAATAATTGATTTATCGTTTCTATATTTGATTTATCATTCTCATTTTTCATAAAATAATTATTTATATTATATATTTTTATTTTAGACTTAATAGATATTTTTTTCATATTGCAAGCAAGTGCGATATTTATTGCTTTTATTATTCTTTTGTTTTTTTCAATCGTTTCTTTCAAATTCTCAAAGTGTGAATTTTTTATTTCAACCAAATTAAAATGACGTTTGATATCATTAATTTGCATTTCTGTTTCTATAATCTCTTCATTGTGTTTTCGCGATATTTCATAAATAATCCCCATTTCAGTGAGAATATATGATTTTGGTTCATTTGAAGAAACAAATTCCGATCCTTTCATTTCTGTTTTTATACTAATCAATTCATTATCAAAAGTATATTGCCATAATGATGAAGAGTCAAATGTGATTATCATTTCGCCAAAAGCAAAAGATCCAAACGCCTCACTTGGCAATACAGCTAAATTTTTATTTAATTCTTTATTACGGGCATTTATCTTCAATATTATTCCTTTTTTGTAAGTAATAATTATATGTAAATATTTATTTGATTTATCTGAAAAGAAAAAAAAATTGTTCTTATTAGATAAAAAAAATATTTAATCATCTTTGTAAAGACTTGATTTAAAATTAGATTTAATATTGAAGTAAATATTAATTGTTGATTTTGTTTTATATAGGAGGAATTTTTGATTTGGAAAAACCGAAGTTAAAAAAAAATCTTCAGAAAAACAACCCAATGTCATGTTTCTTGGTTCATTGAAGAAATATATATAAAGGCGAGTTTACACGCTACGATAAATCGTAGCAATTAATCGTAACGATCGAATTGTTTCGATTTATCTTTGGGTGTAAACAGGACATTGTCGCGATTTATTGGAATTGGATGATTGATGCCAGCCCTCAAATCGTAACGATTTCACTCAGTTTGCATTTGCCATTGCATTGAAGTCGGTAGCTGTCGACCACAAAATATGACAATAAATCGATAAATCGTCACGACAAATTTATTGCTCCAATAAATCGAAAAAGTTGAGTACTGTTGACACGCTACGATAAATCGTAAATGCCGGCCGGCATCAATTCCAATAAATCGCTACAATGTTCTGTTTACACTCAACGATAAATCGAAACAATATGATCGTTACAATAAATTCCTTCGATTTATCGGCCTTAAAATAGATTATTGACAATAATTTAAATTAAATAATCCAAGAATATTCTGAAATATTAAAGGTAAAATTTTTTTGCAGAGGTATTCATATCCCCTTTTGTGCTAAAGGCCAGGGTTTGCTTCCCAACTCAAGCAGGGGGGGGGGGGCCAAGGACCCTGAGTCATCCACCAAATTGACTGGGGACAGGAAGGCTAAAAACCCCCTCCACCATTCCTAACTTCTTTGAAATGGTCAAAGGAGAGGAAGTGAGTAAATCTAACCCCAGGATTAAGAGAAAATTGTTTGATAATGTCGGGAAACCTTAAGAACATTTATATATATATATATATATATATATATATATATATATATAATTCTTAATGCCCGTTTACACGCTTCGTAGCAATTTATCGCAAACATAGAATTGTTACGACTTATCGCAACGATTTACTGTAACTATAGGATTGTTACGATTTATCATAGCATGTGAACATTGTAGCGATTTATTGGAATTGGATTCGATTTGGATGATTGATGCCGGCCGGCATCAATTTCTGCATATCGTAACGATTTCACTCAGTTTGCATTTGCCATTGCACTGAAGTCGGTAGCTGTCGACAACGAAATATGACAATAAATCGATAAATCGACGATTTATCGTAGCGTGTAAACAGTACTCCACTCTCGAATTATTGAAGCAATAAATTTGTCAATCACATCGTGACGATTAATCGAAGCGTGTAAACCGGCCTTTATATTGACTGTCAACGAGACGCAGGTTGCTGAACCCTATCTACAAATAATTTTAAGCTAAATGCTAAAAACTGAGAGAAAAAAGAAAGAAGCTTTTTACCTTTTTGAAGATATAAATCACACAAAGTCTGATTCAAATGAGGAAGAGTCTTCAGCTTACTAAAAATATTTGTTTTACAATTAAACGTGATAAAATAACATTGACCAGTAATTAATCCGATAAATATAATTTCTAAATTTTCATCTTCCTTAGGAAATAATACTTCTTGTAATGTCTTATTAAAATCTTGATTTTTAGCTGTAAATATCTTTGGTCTTTGAAAAATATTTATTTGTTGAAAAATCACCGGCAATTCAAGAGATTTAATTAGAGTATAATTATTTGGAGCTTTGATATAAATTTCAAGAAATATTAATTGATCTTCTTTTTTGAGAACAGCGAAACCCGGAACACTTGTTAATGATGTGATTGCCAAAGGCGTGCAGTTTAGTTTAATAATTGGAATTAACACGTAAGAATTATTATAATCTATTTTATTAATCTCGCCGTTAGAATTAATAAAAGAAATTGAATTTTCTAATTCAAAAAATTCAATTATTTCATGAGCTAATTTTAAAGAATGACATTTATTGTTTTTCAGAAAGAAAAAAAATACTTTTTGACAATCAAAAGACCACACGATCAGTATATTAAGGGATTTAAAAAATTTTATTCCTTGTTTTATAAAATGATAATCTTTTGGTATTTCAAGAGATAAAGGTTTAATAAATAACGATTCCATTTTTACAAATACATTCAAAATTGACAGCTGTCAAAACAACAACAAAAATCAAATTCAAGATTTAAATAAAGTTTTTTTCTAAAATTTTACATTGATACATAAATTTAAAATCTTTTTTAAATTTAATAATAGATTATTTCTATCTATAATGTTTATTATTAATTAAATAGTTCAAACAAGTAATTGAACTAGTTCAGCGCATGTGCAGATTGAAAAAATCGCGTTATTTTTTATACTGCGCATGCTTTTGATAGTAAAATGCTAATTCAATTACTTGTTTCAATTATTCAATGAAATAATCTAGATAATTAACATTGAGAAAAAGTTGACAAACATTACTAATAAAGTACAATACTAATTTATTTAAATTCCTCGAAAAAAATATGCAATTCATTCATTTATTTTACTTTATTTCTAATAGTTTTAACTAATATTTTCATGTATTTTTTTATTATTATTAGTAATTTCATTCTAAAATTAATCATTTAATTCGATGATTGAATAATTATTATTCTAAGTAAATAAATGATAATGAATTCATTTTTTTTTCTAATGATCATTAAAAAATAATTATTTAGTTATTACGTGTCGTCGATCGGCTCATTTGTAAACGTCATTCACATTCTATGCTAAATTTAGATTTAAAAAATTTTACGTCTTTTTTTTCCCACAAAGAAAAATGTATAAATCAACGTTACAAAAGATGCTGACAAAATTTCCAGCATTGGTATTGTTTAAAAATACAATTAAAACAAAGAATATCAACTAAGAAGCACTTTTTTTCTTTTTTTTTTGAAGGTTGAATTCCACCGATCATCGTCTCAGATATCTCAACAACGAATTGGACCCGAACTTACTGAGAAATTGCGTGAGGAAATTGCAGCAGAGGAACCCAGCCAAATTTCTAAAGCTATTTTTGATACAAAGGTATATAATGACTTTCTCTGTGTGGGTCTTTAATGTATATTTTTAATTAGATTAAATTATGCATCATTCTACTTTTAATTATTCTATTTGCTTGGCATTCTTCAATAATACAAAGAAACGTTTTAGCTGTCCTTAAGGCCGAACTCACATTCAATGTTATAAAATAAAATGTTAGTTCGAGAGTTCGTTTATTCTACCAAATTTCTTTATTGCAATTCATTGCAATTGATTTAGGCTCTTATATATTGATAATCAGTTTTGGTTCGATACCCCGGCCCAAAGCTCCGCTCGTCCTCACCTGGTCTAGTCCAACCCTTTAATCTAAGTAGCTCCCTATTACCATCATACCATTGGTAGACTCAGCAAAAACTTGGGTCTTTTCTTCGAAAAAACTCTAACATGGGATATCGAAGTTCAGAAAACTTGCAACAAAGTCTCACGTGCAATACACAGCTTAAGGGACGCCTATCGAGGTTCTAATTTTGAAAGGTTCCAGCGGCCACAATTTTGAAGCTATCGACCTCAAATTTTTTTTTAAATTAAAGCTATTTAAAATATCTACAACTTATAGAAGCCCTTTTTTTGATTTTCGAAAAAATATATTTTTTTTAGATTAATCACATTAAATAAAAGATATTTTTAAAAAATTCGGTCTATATCTTTTAGATAATTAAATTAGTAATCATTGTGTTAAATAATAATTAATGTTTTGCCTTTAATTAATTTGCTGGAACCTTTCAAATGAAATGGAATAAACTGCTTGTTTCCCTATGGGCAGAACTAACGCCATCTCTTGCCGCCTAGAGTAACCAACTTCTGAATCGGCTAATAACGGTTTAAATATCTATCTATTTTGTTGGAAATTTAAAAATATATTTTATTTAAATTGAGGTCGGAACTTCGCCCCTTCTTTTCCCAAAACCCTCAGCATTAAATAATCAATCATACTCAGCATATTTATACTTTACTTCACAATTCATATACCTACATCTTTAAATTATTCCTTCTAATTAAATAAAATATTGTTCCAGGCCTTTTTGCTGCATAATTTAGTAACATCGCCATCGACCAAAGTTAGCCTAACTCTTGACGAAGCGCTCCGATATTATTATCAAATGCAAACAATACGCAGAATGGAGACGGCTGCCGGCGATCTCTATCAGTCGAATCGTATCCGTGGCTATTGTCATATCTATAGCGGGCAGGTTTGAAGCCGTTGCCGATTCGGTCATAATTTCGGCTTTATGTTCTATCCGGCGATCGTGCGTGGCATGACAGGAGGCGTGCGCCACGGGCATCTTGGCTGCTATGACTACCAAAGATTCAGTCATCACATCGTATCGAGTACACGGATGGGCCTTCCTTATGGGCATCTCACCGCACTGCATCCTGGCGGAGCTACTAGGCTGTCGGAATGGTTGCGGACGTGGAAAAGCCGGCTCCATGCATATGTACGCGTCTAATTTTTTGGGGAGGATTCGGAATTGTAGGATCCCAGGTACCTTAATATTACTATTTCCATATTATGACATTTATTAATTTAAATCTTTTTTCTTTTTAGGTTCCTGTTGGTACGGGTATAGCCCTTGCTAATAAGTATAAAAATTTAGGTATTTATTTCATTATTTATTTTTTAATCAACTGGAAAGAATTTTCCCTATAAATAGTTGTCAAGTTATTTTACCTTAAACAGAAATAATAAGACTCTCATTGGAGTTGAAACTACGTTCCTCGTGATTTGCCACCTTGGGTAGTTTAACTTATAAACCAGGGGTGGACAACCCAAATGATCTTGCGAGCCACTTTGGAAATGGATCATAACTCCGCGGACAGCATATGAAATCATATATCTCCATATTAGTTTTAGACCCTTTTTGGGGGGTGGCCGGATTCTTGGGGGGGGGGGCCAACTCCCCGTTGGGGGGAGGGGGGGGGTTTGTAATTACCTCCTAAAAGGATTATTAATTATTTAAATAAAAAAAAAAAAAAAATAAAATGGGGGGGGGGGGGGGGGGGAAAAAAAAAATTTCGGAGAGAAAAATATATATATATTTTTTTTTTTTTTTCCCCCCCGGGGGGGCCGCCGGCCCCCCCCCCCCCCCCCCCCCCCCCTTTATAGACATTTTTTTGGGGTAAAAAAAATATTGCAACGAATAGTGGCTGAAAGTAGAATTTATAATGAAGATATAAAGGCAGTCAAAACAAACAAAATAAAGAAAAAAAAAATCAGGAAACCGAAGGAACTTTGCAGCCAGGAGATTAAATAAAAAAATTTTTATTTAATTTTACTTGTCGTCTGTCACGACCTTCATCGCAGACGACCGAAACGTCGGCAAGTAAAAATTAAATAAAATATTTTTTATTTAATCTCCTGGCTGCAAAGTTCCTTCCGTTTCCTGATTAAATCTCCACAGCCATAACACATTAAAATAAAGAAAAAAAAATTTTTTTTGCTTTATTGAACAACAATGACCATTTTTACGGCCTTCATCAGGACATGTGCTTTATTTGATTCAAACTTAGAGGGGCTCTTGGCTGAGTGATCATTTTTGAATCAGAAGTCATGACAGAAGCTGCCAAAAGCCCCTCTAAGCTCTTGATACGCTACTGCCTGTATATATTTATATATACTGTAGATAGATATGTTTATTGAAGTTCAAATTTGTATTACTTCCCCTCATCCTTGTGATTCCAGCTAACCAGCCGCCACTCTGTTCATTAAGTAAATGCGGACTTTTATATCTAGCAAGCCGGATGACCTGGCAACAGAGTAGAATAATATCCACCAAGATCTTTATCTAATCAAAAAATATCTTTTATTTATATTTTTTTAGATGCTGTATGCTTTGTATTATATGGGGATGCTGCATCAGATAACGGCCAAATATTTGAAGCTTTTAATATGGCTAAAATATGGACATTGCCTGTTATATTTGTATGTGAGAATAATACTAATGTTAACAAATTAAAAAATGCTAGAACCAGTTGCTCATCGAAATATTACACCAAAGGAGATTATATATCTGGAATTAAGGTAAAATTATTTTTTATTTTTAAGTTATACACCCCTCTGGCACGTGACACGAAGCTTTTGAACAAAATCGGCCAAAAAGTACTAGTACTTTATCTTATGTACTTTTGCAGTTTTTTTGATTTTCTCAAAATTCAAAAATCAATTATTTTTTACCTGCTCTTTCAAATGTATATTCTCATTTTCTATTTCTATTCAAAAAATTGTATATCGCGACTTAAAAAATATGATTTTTTTTCTGTAATTCGACTGATATTTAAGCTAATACTAGTAATTTTTTTTAACTGTGCAGTTAGATCATATCCATGTAACCATAGACTCAAGAGGTGCATTTTACTTTTTTTTTTTTTTTTAAATAAAATGGGTTTTTGATCCCCGGAAGACAAAATCCCAGGACAAAAGACATCTTTCAGGCCAAAATATTTTATTTTTCATTGCCGACGTTTCATCATTATATAATGTATATATGCTCTAAACTTTACTTGTTAGTATATTAACTTATATAGATTTAAAACTAATATATTTTCTTATTATTTTTGTTAGGTGGATGGAATGGATGTGTTGGCAGTTCGAGAGGCTGCTCGCTATGCAAAGGAGTTTTGTCTCTCAGGCAAAGGGCCTATAATACTTGACATGGCCATGTACCATTATGGAGTATCTTCTATGTCTGAATTAAATGCTAATTACCGAACACGAGAGGAAGTGAGTGAAATGAGGAGATCACAGGATCCTATTATGGCTTTTAAAGAAAGATTAATCAATTCAAAGTTATTATCACCAAAACAACTTAAGGTATATGTTATCTTATTGCTTATATTTTGTGTTGAGATATATAGGGTCCGACAAAATGAATAGTAGGATATAAATAAAAGGGACAGAACTTCGAAACAAATTGAAAATTTTTTTGAAAAAAAAAAAAAGAAAAATATATCCCCAAATCCAAGAAACAGCTCAAGCAGAATTTCAATTCTCGAAGATTTACTTTGAAGGTTTGCAGGGTGTACAGTGAAGGACAATATTAAGTCCCACTTATGCTTTTTCTACCTGTGATTATTTCATTGTTTTTATAAAAGAAAATGAAAATCATTATTGGAAATATTCTAGGTTTGAAGCATGAAAGTTTCCATTAAAAAATATATAATATTTTTTTTAAAACAATGAAATAATTACAAGTAGAAAACGTATGGGTGGGACTTAATATTGTCCCTCACTGTACGTGCAAAGTATATTTTATATACATGTATATTTCAGGCCTGATGATAGTCACAGTAGATGACCGAAACTGTACATTGCAATCAGTTGTCAGCAAATAAAATTTCTGTAAAATAATTATTTAAAATTATTAAATATTCTGCACGTACATCCTTCAAACCTTCGAGAATTGATGAAAATTTATGCCATTTACCATACCATACATGCCATTACTTGGTTTTAAATATGACACCATACAGATGGTCGCCATCACGTTCAGCTCATTCCTCCAGGCGTCGAATGAAAGCTTCCATCACCCGATCTGACTGCTCCTGACTTCTTGGGGATACTTGAAGAGTAAAAGGTACGCTACATGTCCTCGTATCGTGGGTGAACTTAAGGAAAGGATGCTTAGAGCACATTGATCGGGTGATGGAAGCTTTCATTCGACGCCTGGAGGAATGCGCGACAATCTATATGGTTCAAAACCAAGTAATGGCATGCATGGTATGGTAAATAGCATACTTTTTGGACATTTTTAATCTATTCTATTCGACCACAGTTTTAGACCAATTTCAGATATTAGTTTATAGAAATTTATTTTTATTTATTAAAGATAAATTTCAAATAAATTATTTTCTAATACTGTACATTTTATCAATTCTTTATTATATACTACCTAACATAAGCGAGAGCATAAAAAAAATCATTGTAGTTTTATGAAACCACGATGCAAGTGAAACTTTTTTTTTCGGATCGTAGGCGTTTAACTGAAAATTTTCAGAAAATTATTCAATTAAGGGTATTAAAATCGCGTTTTTAATCTCAACTTAATTATTGGAAAATGGGAATGATAATGGGAAATCAATAGACGCATGTTAAAAACTGAGAACAATATTTATTTAGTAATTTGATAAGTAAGATTTGAATCATTTTAAATTATTTTATCAATTTTAAAATTGAATAATTAAATCTCACAATTATTTTTTTTATAATTCGTCATATATATATTAAATTTCAACTTTCCTATTTTTGTCGTCACGGCTTGTGACGTCATGGCTTTTAGCGTCACGGTTTGTAACGCGACATACTGATAGAAGAGCGAAAAAATTTGAGGCCATCAAATAAAAGTTCCACTTTAAAATCCATCAGTGGTCATATTATTTCTCGCTTCTCTGGTTAAAATGCCCCCAAGAACCGGAACGTATTTAAATCAAAAAATAAATCGAAACAAAAAACGTAATTTAAATTAGTAGCTAGTAATTAATTATAAAATATCTTTATTTTAGAAAATTGACACTTATATTCGAATGGAGATAAATAATGCTTTAAAGAAGGCTTTATCTGAACGAGAAGCAAGCTTAAAAGATCTTACAACGGATGTTTATTGTGAGATTTTAAATAAGGACGTTAGGGGTGTCAATCCTTGGGATAAATGTACATTGAAAAGACTGGGAATGGCCTTAAATCTCTAGTCATTTTAACACCAAAACACTTTGCTGTGATATAAATAAGAAAGAATCGTATGTATATTTAGAAGTGTATTTAAGTATTCATTTATAATTTATAATATTTTTATATTTATTTATATTAATAAAATATTTATTATTTATAATAAAATTAATTTTATATTTATCTAGAGAAGCTTATATATAATATTTATAAAATATACAGTATATTAATATAAAATAATTGAAATAAAAAATTTTTTTTAAGATGATAGACCTTTAGATCGTCTTCTCTATTCTTTATTTGAAGGGGAGTAGCCACTTCCTTTGAATTCTCAAAAAAAATATTTGTTTTTAATAAAAAAAAATGTATTTTTTGCAGAGTTATAAAATTTACAATCCTGAGAGAGACTAGAAGAGATGGGGATGTCGGTTATCTACCAGCAATTTTCCCATGTTTTTATCCTGGCGTCTTCCTGTCATATCATTCTCAATTTCCAGAACAAATTCCTTATAATGGGTAAGCCAAAAAAATATGAAAAATTAAATTCATATTTTTCAAATATTTTTAATTCCATTTCGTAGATATGAGTGAGTTTTATCTTTTATTTCAAATAAACTTTCCTCTATTTTAACGTTTTAATAAAATATATAAGGTATAACTGTATATTATTATTTTACTTCTAATACCGTAGACCTAACTAATTAACAGATTATGTTAGAAGCATGAAATCTTTTTAAAGGATTCTTTAAAACAATACCGAGGGCTCTCTTTGCTGATATTTTGAAAAAGGCTTTGTTTTTTTTTTTTAAATTGGACTAAAAAATTGACCCATTTTATTCCTTAAAATTTTCAACTTAATTTAATAAAAAACTAAAGGTTTTTTTCAAAATATCAGCAAAGAGGACCCTCGGTATTGTTTTAAAAGAATCTTTTAAAAAAAAATTTCATGCTTCTAGCTTAATCCCTTAATTAGTTACGTCTATTAGAAGTAAAATAATATACACTTTCAAACCCTATATATTTTATTAAAACATTAAAATAGAGGAAGGTTTGTTTATATGAAAAATAAGAAAACTCACTCATATCTACGAACAGGAATTAAAAATATCCTACAAATCCTAACGTTTTCTAATTGTTCACATCTTTTTTTACCTTTTTTTTATTCCTTTTGATTTTATTTGTTTAATTATATTTTTCAATCTTCCATTTAATTTTATTCTCTTAATTCTTTCTTGTCTATCTATTCTTTCTATGTATTAAATTAGAATTAAAACCTTGAACACTTACTTACCTGATGTATTAAAGTTTTGATTTATCTGTCTTCACTTTTAGTACTATTTTCTGAGAATGAATGAATGTCTGGTCAATTTTAATCCTCTTTTAAAAATTAGATCGATTTTATGAGTTTCTATTACGGTCGGGGGCTCATTTATTGCTATGAAACGCAATTACTACCCGAGCTGAGCTGGCTGGCCTTTTTATTCCTTTTTCACATGTAATGTCACGCCGTGAGACGTGTCAGCGTTCTTTTTCTCTCAGTTTCATTAAAATTCATTGAAAATTAATTAAAATTTTGCTTTCAGCCAAAAATCCTGGTTTCGGTCAAAAACAAACCGAAACGATATGAATTTTGTATAGGAAATTTTAAGAAAAAGTTTCGGATTTGGTTAAGGTTTCGGCAGAAATTAAAATTAAGTCGAAATTCGGTTTCGGACCCTATTAAAAATAAAATAACCGTCTCCACAAAGGGAAATGGCCAAGACCAGAAGAAGATATCTTGAGTATCTTTAAAACGAAAAGAATATTGAATTTACAAATTGAAGTGAAGAGGAGTGATCAGCCAAAAAGAAAAAAAATTGATTTATTTTGATTAATTTCAAAATCAGAAACTTGTTTTATATTTATGCAATGATTTTCCAGAATACTTTATGAAGAGGAAGAAAAAGATGATCAACTAGAACTTAATTTTGATTGACAATCATTTAGAGAAAAGATGAAGAATTAGCAAAAGAAAATTTCAGATCTAAACAAGGAGAAAAAAATCCATTACTGACTGACTAATCTTGAAACAAAGATAACTTTTGATGATGAGATTCTATCATAATTTTAGAACTCCTAAATCTGAGATAAGGGGAATTTCTTCTTTCTACGGCTTAATCCCGCTCTGCGGGGTCGGCGGTCATGGGTTTATGAGATAGGGAATATCTCATATTATCTCAATTTCGATCATGGCGCTTGATTCCTTTATTCATAACATCGTCCAAATATTATTTGCTAAAAGATCGCCCACAAATGTCCCATGACACAAAAGAAATGCGGAGAGAAGTTTACGAGCTCTCTTATCACAAGTAAATTGCTCTCCGAAATTAAGTTTCTTCACCTATCCATTCTCTTATCATTGACGTAAAAAATTCTTACACTTTTATTTTAAGGTTTTTCCTTAACTTGTTTTCCGGAACTTGAGACCATTTCGATTCCCTTCTTATTTATTCAAATTAATATAAAACCGAACTTCTGGCCATTTGAATAAGACCCAGAGCGAAATCTCCTTTATAATTTGGTAAAATGACTGTTGTTACTAAGCAACAAAATTTAACATAAATAATTAAAAAATAATTTAACATCCTTATGAATCATTTAAATAAACATAAAGCACTAATAAATTTTATAAGACCCAAAAAAGATCTAACGAAAAAATGTGAACCTGTGATTATAATTCATGGCGGCACAAGTTTATCAGATCAAAGGAAAGAAGTTGAACTGCAGGGCGTTAGAGCAGCTGCCATTGCCGGCTATGCAATCTTAAAAGCTGGCTATTCCGTTATCGATGCAGTGATGATGGCGGTGATGAATATGGAAGATAATCCTACCTTTAATGCCGGTATAAAAAAAAATTTATTATCTTTTGGAATTTTTATTAAAAAATAATTTGTTTAAAGGTCTTGGCGCTGTTTTGAATATGGAAGGAGAAATTGAAATGGATGCGTCAATAATGGATGGAACACTGTTAAGAGTAGGTATGCATACTTATGACTAATGATCCACCTGCTGATTATCTCAAATTTTGTATTCAAAATCTTTAAAGATATCAAGATCTAGACAATAAAAATATTATTTACAGACGAAACCGTCCAAGAATTTATAATCCGGTACACAAACGGAGGATTACTGTGTTTCTGGATAGTCGCATATAGATTAATAAAATAAAGATTTTATTGAACCTGACGACCAGACTGCAGTATATTGGTTTCGGTCAATTATCCAACCATCAACAAGTCTGTAAAAAACATTGAAATAAAGTAAGACCTTCAAAGACATCAATCATTTAAAAAATGATATAATCTTCAATTTGACTTAAATCCTATGATAGTTTCAACTCACCCGGACTGTGTATATACAGGGTGTCTCAAAAAATGTACAGTGAGGGACAATGATAAGTCCCACCCATGCGTTTCTACTTGTGATTATTTCATTGTTTTTATAAAAGAAAATGAAAATCTTTATTGGAAATTTTTTAGGTTTGAACCATGGAAAGTTTCCATTAATAAATATATTTTAATAATATTTTTTAAAACAATGATATAATCACAAGTGGAAAACGCATGGGTGGGACTTAATATTGTCCCTCACTGTACATACACTTAGAATGATGAGAAAAACACACAAGACCTAGTTTATGACGTTTTCGAATCCCTTGCTGCGCGTTATCGGCGTTGACTGGACAATAATTGTCATCAATTTGAACATGATTCTTCAATTACATTTGTCTTCTGTATTTGAAGCTATTTCATATCTATGTTCATAAATAATGTTTTTCTCGTCATTCGAAGTGTGAGTATATTTTTTTGAGACACCCTGTATTAGTTGAAAAAGGAATAGGTCATAACTTCAGCCCGAATAAATTGTATAAATAATTTATATATTTTAATTATTTATATATATTTGATGATTGGGAAAGCCTGGCGCAGACCGATGAACAAGAAATTAAAACGTTGGAGGTATTTTCAGGCCAATTTTATTACCACTATATAGTCGACGTTTCGGGAGACTAAACGCCTCCCTTCATCAGGACTCTAAACATTCAAAAAAGGCAAACATACAGCTTAGTTAATAATGGACAATGAACAGTTTTTTTTTTTTTTTTTTTTTTTCACATACATCCTTACAACAATAGTTCGCTACTTACAATGTGGTTTTAAGCAATCAACCCTCACTGGTTTAGTCATAAGAGAATAATATATAGTCCAACTTCGCCTGCTGTTGATAGAAAGGCATTCATGAGGCGAGTTCTCAATATAATGAAATTTTTTTTTTTTTTCAATTACTTTTATTTCATTAACCCATGCCAAACTAACTAATCTCCTTTTACGAAGAAATTTCTTTTTTTAATATTTTATTCGAAAATTAAACGAAATTGGACTATGAACACAAAAAAATAATAAAAATAAAAATTTTTATAAACAAGTTTTACATTCTTTTTTTTTTTTTTTTCCCTTCTTTTATGACATTTCGATATCACGAAAATGCAACAAAAATGACGTTTCGAAAAAAAACCAGATATTAATTAAATCTTATGAGTAATGAGGACTCAACTAAGGCCAATTATTACAATAATTTTCTTTGCAAAATATTATTATAAAGTGTGCTCAAGTTGTTAGTGTCACATTGTTTGTTGATAGAAATCAGCCTGTATTTAATTATATTGCACATTTCTAGCGTTAATAAAATGTTGTTGTTTTCCTCGCTCACCAATATTTTAACGTTATTATAATCAAATTGATGGCCATAATCCAAAGAATGTTCAGCTAGGGCTGTGGCTGGCTCTCCTTTTCTAATGTCATATTGATGTTGATATAATCTTTTCGATAATTTTTGTTTAGTTTTTACCGATATACACTTTGTCGACACACTCCAAACAATTTAACATATATACCACCCCTGAGCGATCATAAATAGGGATTTTATCCAAATTATTGAAAAAATGGCCCAAATTGTTGTTAGATTTTCCCGAAAGTATGACATTGACCTGGTCGTTCTTAAAATATTTCTTAAAACTATTATTTAAACACCTACTGATGTTTTCAAAAAGATTTTCAACATAGGTCAACTTGAAATAGATATTAGTTATTTCTTTACTTGCAGGGCTAGGACGCGAAAAATTATTTCGTTTTGAAATAAATTTTTTCACGATATTGTTAACAACTCTATTAGGGTAGCCATTGTCATTTAAAGTCCTTTTAATTCTTTAACGTTCTTGTCCCAAAACTCTTCGTCAGCTAGATTGTAAATCCTGTATAACATCCCAGATATCAAGTTAGATTTATGTTTAAACGGGTTGCTTGAGTGGTAATTAACAATCTACCTGAGTTAATTTCTTTCCTATACCAATCAATTTTTTAAGTTACCGTCCTGTCTGATAATTTTCAAATCCAAAAAATTAATACAATTATCTGTTCTCTCTCAATTGTGAATTTCAACAATTTCGTTTAATTTTTCGAATAAAATATTAAAAAAAGAAATTTCTTCGTAAAAGGAGATTAGTTAGTTTGGCATGGGTTAATGAAATAAAAGTAATTGAAAAAAAAAAAAAAATTTCATTATATTGAGAACTCGCCTCATGAATGCCTTTCTATCAACAGCAGGCGAGAGTTGGACTATATATTATTCTCTTATGCACTAAACCAGTGAGGGTTGATTGCTTAAAACCACATTGTAAGTAGCGAACTATTGTTGTAAGGATGTATGTGAAAAAAAAAAAAAAAAAAAAAAACTGTTCTATTGTCCATTATTAACTAAGCTGTATGTTTGCCTTTTTTGAATGTTTAGAGTCCTGATGAAGGGAGGCGTTTAGTCTCCCGAAACGTCGACTATATAGTGGTTATATATATTTATTTATTTAAGACCCCAAGGGTTTCGGCCTCCGCTGTTAGCCTTCCTCAATGAGGGTTGGATTCAACAGTAAACGGTTTGAGAATCATATTAATTTATAAACATTCTTCAATCATACATTGAATTTGCTAACAGAGGTCTGAGGTCTAAAAGTTTTAAATCAAATAAATATATAAATTATTTATATATTTTATACAGGCTGAAGAAATGACCTTTTGGAACTATTAATCCTATGTTTCGTAAAAATCATATTGAAATGATTATAAATAACATTAATTTTAATTTCTTTAGTGCCTATTCGATGTTGGATCTTTAGGATTGAGGGTAAATCAAATTGTTTATTGTTTTTTCAAATGGTGGATGTTGTTGAAGATTTGTGATGGCTGAATAATCGACCGAAACCAATGTCAGGTCATCAGATCCAATAAAATCTTCAAAATAAAATTTTTACTTTATTATTAAAAACCGAAACATTGCTCAGGGGCCCACATCTAGTGGGTACGTGGATGGCGACCACGAGCTGCCCGAGCTGGCACAGGCAGTCCTTCAGTTCCTTAAAAGTCTGTCTCTTCCTTCCTCTTTTCAACAGGCGTCAGACTGTGCGACTGGCCTGCCTGTTCTATTTCTTTCGATCGGAAAAACGTGTGATAGGTTAGAAATAAGTAATTCTCGAGAAGCTCTCAGCAAATTATTTTATTAATCTATGCGCCTGCTGAAAACTCCGTTTGTGTGCCGATTATTATTTAAAATTCAATCAATTTTGTCTTATATAGGAATATATTAAAATTAATTAATGAAAATGGACTGAATTTTTGACCTAAATGTTTTCTAATGTCTAGCTATAAAGATATATTTTTTTAAGGCGGAATAGCTGGTGTAAATAATGTAAAAAATCCGATTACACTTGCAAGATTAGTAATGGAAAAAACACAGCATTGTTTATTAGCAGGCCCCGGACTTCAATTGTTTATGAAAAGAAACAGAGTGAAAACAATTCCAACGGAATTTCTCATTACAGAAGATATCAGAAATGAATTTGACAGATTCAAAAAGGATTCGACCAATTATCAAAAAGAGTTAAAATACATTGGTTAATGAATAATTACTTAATCTATAGAATTATTTTAATAAATATTATATATTAATTTTAGCAATGGTGGAACTGTGGGATCTGTAGCAATGGATTGTAATGGCCATGTGGCTTATGCTACTTCTACTGGTGGATTAATGGGCAAAATGGCGGGAAGAGTTGGGGATTCACCGATCGTTGGTAAATTATTATTAGAGCCCGGATGTTCATGCACATTCAAACCTTAAAATGTGCATGCATTAATGCACTATAGAATGACCAAATATGCACAATGAAGGGAAAAAATAGTAAAAATATGCCCTATCACAAATTGAGTCGCATTTTATATTATATTTTGTGAACAACTCTAAATTTTCTTCGTTTAAGGTGATGCTTGAATACGTTCTTGAAAGCAGAAAATGATCTTTCTACATCTCAAGAAGTGACAAGAGCAGAAAGAAGAAATCTGGGACAAATTGAAATGTTTATCTTTTACATTTCCACCCTGTTAAAAGTTTGAAAATATTAAAAATTATTTTTAATTTTTGTCACATTAGACTTTAAAAGCAGACAAAAATATTCAAACAGCCTTTTTTTCTTTTAAAAAAATGTTAAAATATGCATAAAAAATCTGGTGTGACTGGCGCACAGCACACAACTTTCTCTTACCTTCGGTAATCGAAAGTTGTGTTCTGTGCTTGTCACACCAGATTTTTCGTGTCGAAATATATTTAGTTCCCGACAGTATTGAACATATAAATTCAGATGTAAAATTTTTTTTTTTTTTTTTTTTTTTAAAAAAACATTCACACTTTTTTCTCATTCACACTCACACTCACACACTCATTCACACAGTCTTTTCGGCAACTCAGGCCATATAAGACTTTAAACGATATCCGTTATTAAATAAATATACATATATGGGGTCCAGGCATTCTTATTTAAGCCATTTGGTATCCAATTGGCTTAAATAAAATCATCGGACTGCCTGGGGTCCGAACCCGCGAAGTTTGGTATATGAGGTTAGCACGCTAACCTCTACGCCATGCCCCGAGGGCGATGTAAAATTTATAAGTATGGGAAAATATTTATATTTTGTTACCATGGCAACCATTTCTCCTATCCTTCCCTATGAAATACAAGAGTAAAGTGATCTTCAGAAGATTTCAATCGCAAAATGAGAATATACATTTGAAAGAGCATCTAAAAAATAATTGATTTTTGAATTTAAAAAAAAAATCGTTGGAGCAAATTTTGAGAAAATCGAAAAAAACTGAAAAAGTGCATCAGTAAAGTACTAGTACTCTTTGGCCGATTTTGATTAAAAGCTTATTTTTCCGGTCCCGGGGGGGTGTTTAACTTAAATATAAAATTTTAACCTCGTAGCTCAATTCCTTCATGCTTAAAATTGAACACACACCCCACCACACACCCACCCACACACCCACACACACAGACAGACCATGTCGCGAAAACCACTTTTTGGATTCAGGGGACCTCAAAACGTGAAGATCCATCAAAATCTCGACATCGAATTTTTGACATGAATCCAATACTTTCTCTCTATATATATATTACATATATACATAGGTAAGAGAAAGTAAAAATAAATAAGGCTATTTGGAGTTCTTGAAAGCAGAAAATGATCTTTCTACATCTCAAGAAGTGACAAGAGCAGAAAGAAGAAATCTGGGACAAATTGAAATGTTTATCTTTTACATTTCCACCCTGTTAAAAGTTTGAAAATATTAAAAATTATTTTTAATTTTTGTCACATTAGACTTTAAAAGCAGACAAAAATATTCCAACAGCCTTTTTTTCTTTAAAAAAATGTTAAAATATGCATGAAAAAAATAAGGCTATTTGGGTTAAAAACATGGGCGTAACTAGGGGGGAGGGCCCCCCCCCCCAGAAGGCTCGTGGCCCGCCCCCCAGAAAGCTCCTTGTCCCAAGAAAAATTGAGAAAATATGGGGCTTCCAGGCCCACCTGAGGATAGCTGGTCCCATGCCCCCCCCCAGCCAAATTCTCTAGTTACGCCCATGGTTAAAAATTAGCAAAACATGAATTGTGCAAGGAATTTCTTTAAAAAAAAGCCAAAATATGCACAAAGTGGGCTATATCGAATCGAATACTCATGAAATGGATAACTGCAAAATTTCAGGAACGTATTCAGCATTCTAAAAACATGCATTTGCAAGAACATCCGGGCTCTAATTATTATATTTATTTTTTATTAACACAAAAATCATACTTGGATTTATTAGGATGTGGTGGATATGCAGACGATCATGTAGGAGCCGTCTCTTGTACTGGAATTGGAGAATCTATCATGAAAATGTGTCTCGCCAAAACTATCATAGCATTAATGGAAAAAGGTATAATATAGATTTATTTATGAATTTTATCTTTGATAATTTCTTTATTTTTATGAAGGCATGGATCCGAAATCGGCGTCGGTAATATCTTGTCAGAAATTAGAGACTCGTGTGGGTGGGAATGCCGGTGTGATCACAATAACGAAGGATGGTGAATTTGGAATAGCCTTTAATTCACCGCGAATGCCTTGGTGTGCGATTAGAGGGAATGAATTAATTTTTGCTAACACCATGGATAATCCGCATGCTGAAAAAATTGATTTGTAAAGAAAAACATATTCCATGAACATTCATTTTTCATTGACTTTATTTAATAATTAATTAATTTATAAGAAAATAAAAATTATTCATATATAATTTTTTGGTTTAGTTCCCATTACTTGCGATTCTACAATATTTTAAGTTTTTCATTTGAAAGACCGAAAATTAGGATGTGTGAAATTTTTAACTGATTGGAAATCGTGTAACTGATTGGCGCGAATTTAAGCATTTTTTTAAAACCCTTTTCGGCTACAGAGGCCATTTAGGGGTGTTTATTTATTATTATATTTATATAAAATACATAATATCTATGGCTACCCGGGGACGTTCCACACGCTGATTGCTCAGGGTCACCAATCCCGAACTTTCGCCACGCTTGGCATCACTTAACCGCAACGATTGTGGTGACTGTTGCTCTTCCCCGTTGCCAGGCCCCCTGGCGACTTAAACGATTGTAAATAGTGAGTGATCAACAGGGGCGTATTTCCGAAGAGGCGGTCCAGGCGGCAAATTTTAGGGGCAGAAATTTGTGAAAAAATTCCTTATTTATATACTAATAAATTTAATTCAAACCCTCTAACTGAAAAGTATTTGATGTTGAAAATGTATAGGTATTGAGACGTCCGCCGGCATGTTAGGGTGTTTCTCACTGTTGGGGTGGTTGAGGGTGGTGGGGGAAGGACGGTAAGAGCCCACTGCCTAGGGGCGGCAAATGTCTAAATCCGCTCCTGGTGATCAAAACTGGTTCCAGAAAGATTTTTTTCGTTAGATTTCCAGAAGCTTTTTAATATTAGCAGCAAAATGGTGATTTTCTGTGTATGATTTTAAAGTTGTTTTTAGAATTTGGGAAAATAATCCTTCTTTGTATCCATCTTTTGACGACAGCTTGAAACCAGAGGTAGCAGCGGCCGCAGATTTAGAAAAAAAAAACTCTCCCCTGGAATATATATACACTGTATATATAATAGTTATTTTATAAAAACACTCAATAATTATTTGAAAATTTATATTATTTTTCTCTTTAATAAATATATCATTAATTATGTTATTCTGATTTTTTTGGGAGAGAGAGAGAGAGCAAGCACATCTTTTTTGACCTCGCCCCCCCCCCCCCCATGTTGGCGCCCATAGACAGATGACAATTCTCGATGGAAGCGACGATCCCTAATTTCTTATGTTCCCGTCTAAAAAGAAAATTGCTCCATGTCAATTTTTAATGGATTTGGATATCAATTTTGACTGCACCTTTAAATTTTTCTCTATGTTAGTAAATTATTTTTCTTATTGTTCAGCTATGATCCAATATGCCGACCCCGAATGGTTGGTAGAGCAATCTTTTTTTACATAAATCAAAATTTGAAATGAATGAAAATATTAAGAAAAAAAAAATTCTTTAAATAAAATTCAGTGTTCTTAAAATTTTTAATTTTATTTATGGTTTTAATCAAAATAAACAAGTCATTGAACTTAGCGGTTGTTGACATTTGGGGCCTTTTTAAATTGGTTTGTTGATGGAAATATCTTTTTAATTAAATTAAAATTATAAAATAAAAAAGTAAAAATTTTAATTTTATTAAATTAATTTTATTTTTATTGATTTAACAAATCAGATTGATACCCAATATAAATATACAAATGTCAAATTTGCTCATTTTTTTTCTTAAATCGCAATTTCTCCAAATCTAAAGAATATGTTTTATATATATAAATATTTTTTAATTGAATATTTATTTTAATATTTTAATTATCTTCATAAAAAAATCATTAATAATAATTCTAACCTAATTTTTAAGAAAATTTAAGAAATCATTTTTTAAAATTAATTAGGATTTATTATTTACATTTGCTATTTGTTTTGTTAATTATCTTATCGTGGCTTATTTGATAAGTAGATCTTGTTAAATATAAAATGTACTAATTAAATTTCTCTTCTTTCAGTTTGTATCTTCAAATCCCTCCAATTGCACAATGACAGAACCGATACTTTTAGTTCACGGTGGTGCTGGAGATATTGGCGAAGAACGCGTAGAGGCTGCTCTTAAAGGGGTCAAAATAGCCGCAATTGAAGGATATAAAATTTTATCATCAGGCGGAACAGTTCTTGATGCTGTTCAAAATGCGGTCGTTACACTTGAAGATGATCCTTCTTTTAATGCTGGTATTTATTTCTATTGGTGCACATTGATCATGCATAGAGTGACCCTTTAAGTGACTAAATTTATTTTTACAGGAACTGGCTCTGTCCTAAATATTGAAGGAAATATAGAAATGGAAGCTCTTCTCATGGACGGAGAGAATTTAAAAATGGGTATAAAAGGAATATCTATTTATTTATTAATTTTGTACAATATCTGAGACAACCCCAGGCGACAGGTGTCATGCGGTTTGCAGGTTGAAATGCTTTTTGTAGCATGCTTGTCGTCTTGTGATGCCTCAGTCGAAATCATGAGGTGAGATTATCTTCACCACTTACTTATCTAGAAGGAAACATTGGCAATGTTGGATAACACTGGTCGACAAGGTTTTCTTCCCAAGAAATGTGATTAGTGAATCTAGTACATTATTTTTATACTGAATTCAGATATCTAGTTAGAATTTTTCCATCAGGGACAGTTTTAGAGATATAGAGAAAAATAAATTGGAAATCCCAATGCAATTTTTACCATCCCTAAATGCAGAAAACCTATATTTTCGATATTCTATATAGTTCTTTCGAGAAAATCTGAATAACGAAATTATTAACAAAATGGTAAAAATTGCATTAGGGGTGTCCAAAGCAAAAAAAAAAAAAAAAACTTAAAAAATTCGACGCCACAACGTGACCCCCAATTGGGTTGAACCTTAAACATTATATGTATCAATATTATAAATATCTGCATATTTTTAAGGGGTGTCGCTTTGAAAAATTTTAACAAATAAGATCCTTTTTAGAGCACATTTTCTTTTAAATTTATTTTTCTCTATATGTCTAAAACTGTCCCTGATTTATAAATGTGAAGATAATCCCCATTTCTCATGTCGAAAATATTTTAATTTATTTTTTTATTTTATCGATGTACATCTCATTTATTTTGCCATTTTTTTTAGGTGCTATAACAAGTTTAGATAATGTAAGAAATCCAATTAAAGTTGCAAGACTAGTTATGGATAAAACTCGTCATGGATTTATCGGAAGCACCGGGGCTAAATTATTTGTTCAACAACAACAAGTACCCACCGTCCCGATGGAATCTCTAATAACAGAGAGAGCAAAAACAGCCTTGGAAAAATACAAACAAAAAAAATTAGATAACTTAAGGTTTATTTTTTTGATTTATATATATATATATATATATATATATATATATATATATATATATATATATATTCACCAAGATCCCGATCAACGAAACTTTAAACATTCTAAAAACAAAACACAGAATCCCACCCGAAACCATTTCATTAATCAAACACTGCACCTCAAACACGTACTTCACTTTCAACAACCAATTCTACAAACAGGTCCAGGGGGCACCAATGGGCTCTCCTCTCTCACCGGTGTTGGCGAATATTTTCATGGAAGACTTTGAAAACAAAGCTTTAAACACCGCTCAACACAAACCGACCTGCTGGTTACGATACGTGGACGACACATTCGTTATCTGGCCTCATGGCAAAAACCACCTGGACAGCTTCCTAAATCATCTAAATAGAATACATCCCCAGATCCAGTTCACATTAGAAATCGAGAAAGACTTCTCTCTCCCATTCTTAGACGTCCTGATCACCAAGAACTCAGACGAAGGTTTCTCACACACAGTATACAGAAAACCAACCCACACAAATCGGTATCTAAATGCCGGTTCCCACCATCACCCAGCACAATTAAATTCAGTAATACGCACCCTAGTAACACGATCCCTCAGACTAACCGACAATCAAAACCGACAAAATGAAATACATAAACTAACCGAAGCACTAACCCAAAATGGTTACAACAAACACCAGGTACTTAAACACATACACAATGAGGCAAAACCAAAACCACCAACACAAACTACAACAGAACCTGAAGATCCAAACACACACAAGGCATTTCTCCGATACATAAAAGGCATAACAGATAAAATTGGCCGCATTCTTCAAAAGAAAAACATAAAACCCATTTTCACCACACACCAAAAACTATCAAACCTAATAAGAAATCCAAAAGACACTATTCCAAACGAATCCCCCGGAGTCTACGAAATTCCTTGTGCCGAGTGTCATCGGTCATACATAGGCCAAACTAACAGAAGAGTTCAATTCAGGATTTACGAACACAAAATGGCACTAAGAAAACTAGACCCTCAGTCAGCAATAGTAAAACACCATAACGAAACAGGACACATTATGAACTTCGAACAAACAAAAACAATAGAACCAATAAACAACTTCCACTCCCGTATCACAAGAGAAGCCATAGAAATTTACAAAAGGCCTGAATGTCTAAACAAAAGAGACGACGCCCTCAATTTCCCAACAACATGGAAAACACTTATTCCTAAACTCCAAACCAAGGCTCACACAAATACAAAGACTTCACACACTCCAAAACTGTCCCGAAACAACAATATCACGTCCCCAAAACAAACACAAACAATCACAAACAAACGTAACATATCCAACAGCAAATCCATCTCAACAAACCAAGCCACGCCCCCAGACCAGGCCCAGCCAACCAGAGACAGCCACGTCACTCCCAAAGCCACGCCCCCAGACCAAGCCCAGCCAACCAGAGACAGGCACGTCACTCCCAAAGCCACGCCCCCAGACCAGGCCCAGCCAATCAGAGACAGCCACGTGACTCCCAAAGCCACGCCCACATGCCCGGCAACAGGTATAAAAGGACCTGCACCTCCGGCTCGCAGTCAGTTACTCTCGGCCTGGGGAGTAGGCAGGTTGAGACCCCGGGAACCAAGAGCTAACACCCCGACTTGGGGAGTAGGCAGATTGAGGCCCCAAAGTCAACCCAAACCAAACACAAACCCGATTACACAGAACCAACCACTGTCCATTCCTCAGAGACAAACCCAGACCTCTGAGGCATCCACCAAACACACCACCAACACACCGACTTGGGGAGTAGGCAGATTGAGGCCCCGTAGTCAACCTAAACCGAACACAATTACACACACCCAACCTTCCTCCAGTTCTCAGAGACCAATCCACGCCTCTGAGTCATCCACCAAATTGACCTGGGGACCAGGAAGACTGCGACCCCGTAAACAACCCCCCTCCACCATTACCTCCTAACTTCCTTCTCTCTTGAAAATGGCTCCAAAAGGAGAGCCGAAACGTCGAGTAAATCTCAGCACCCCACGCGACTTAACCCGAGAAAACTTGTCTTCGCATACATCCGGTCGCGGAAACCTTCAAGAACATATATATATATATATATATATATATAAATAAGTTATTTATATATTTCTCTTTAGTCTTGTAGGCACTGTTGGAGCGGTGGGAGTGGATTCCAATGGACATGTAGCTAGTGCAACTTCTACGGGTGGAACGACAGGAAAATTAGTGGGACGAATTGGAGATACGCCGTTAGTTGGTAAGTTTTGGCTAATTCAATTATTTTAAAAACCGAAAAAACCAAGATTTGATAATTATATTCTATGTTAGTTTGTTCTAAGATTTTGAGGTCAAATAAAAACTTTAAAATCTTTAAAGGCCTTGAAGATGGTCCATTTGTTGACACAAAGAATAAATATAATTCCTAAAAAAATATATATATGTCGTAGACAGATCGTGAAATTAGACAGTTCATGAACTGTCTAGACATTTCATGAACTGCAGCCAGATCGTGTAATGGTCAAACAGTTACATGATCTGGCTAAAAATTTTAGACAGTTCATGAAATGCAATTGGGCCTTAGACAGATCGTGTAATGCTCGAGAATTACATGAAATGTCTAAATTTTTTAGGCAGTTCATGAACTGCCTAACAGCAGTTTTGCCGATCGTGTACTGTTTGTAATTTAATGCAATAAATCTAAAAAAAAAAAAATTATTTTTTCGAAAATCAAAAAAAGGGCTTCTATAAATTGTAGACATTTTAAATAGCTTTAATTTAAAAAAAGTTGAGGTAGATAGCTTCAAATTTGTGGCCGCTGGAATCTCCCAAAATTAGAACCCCGAGACGCGCACCTTAACTCAAGATTTACAAAGTGAGGAAGATTTGGAAAAGTTAGTAATCGATAATAATAATAATATTGAAAAAAATTGACTTTTTTCGAGATCTTTATTTGCTTTACAAACAGTACACGATCGGCAAAACTGCTGTTAGGCAGTTCATGAACTGCCTAAAAAATTTAGACATTTCATGTAATTCTCAAGCATTACACGATCTGTCTAAGGCCCAATTGCAGTTCATGAACTGTCTAAAATTTTTAGGCAGATCATGTAACTGTTTGACCATTACACGATCTGGCTGCAGTTCATGAAATGTCTAGACAGTTCATGAACTGTCTAATTTCACGATCTGTCTACGACATATATAACTCCAAAGTAACTATTTAGTTAATTTTAATTTGAAATCAAGACAAGGTTGATTAATCATCAAGGTTACTTGTCATACCAAAGTACAATTTATTGGATGCAACAATTTTTATATATATAAAGTTTCGTGATTAAAATTTCTTGCATCCAATAAATTATTCTTTGGAACAACCAATTATCTATATGACAAATAACCTCGCGCTCTGCTTATTGGTAACTTATTTAAGACCAATTTTGTTCAACTCGCACAGTTTCTGTTTTAAGCTATTTTTTTTTAAGAAAGTTTGTAAAATTTATTTTTTTCCATATAAAATTCTAACCTCTTTTTCTTTTTAAACAGACTTTTTTTCCCATTTTCACTCACACTCACACACACATACACACAGTCTTTTCGGCAACTCAGGCCATTTAAGAATTAAGCGATAACTCGTATTCAATAATATATATATATATTTGGGTCCAGTCATTCTTATTTAAGCCATTTGGTATCTAATGGCTTAAATAAAATCATTGGACTTTCTGGGATCCAAACCCGCGACCCTTGGTATACAAGGCTAAAACACCAAGCCCGAGGGAGGCCCTTCTTATAAAATCAAATCAGCGGGGACGAGCTCTGGGGGCTTCAAGCCTTTCCCTTCTCGAAATAGTTTCATTTTCAAAATTATAAAATTTTTTTTGCATATTACAATATATATCTGTATTTAAAAATTTAAGAACTAGTACAGTGGGCGCCATAAGTGCCTGATCTGCTCGAGAGTGGATCCTTGAGCTTAGTCAATCAAACCAATATTTTTTAAAATAAGTAAATCATCTTTTTTTTTTTTAATGCAACTGAAGGCGAAAAGCTACTTTTAACACAAAGTTTTCGAGCATATCAGGCACTTGTGGCGCCCACTGTACAAGTAATTTCAATTCGAGACAATAATAATAATAATAATATTGTTTTCAGGGTCTGGTGGTTATGCTGATAATAATGTTGGCGCTGTTTCAACAACAGGATTCGGAGATTCAATAATGAAAGTGTGTTTAGCTAAAACTATCTTAACTCTAGTAGAATCAGGTAATTGATTTTTTACTTTCTCTTACCCTAAATATAAAATATTTTAAAGCCCGCCTTCCTTTTAACAGAGCTTTGTTTCTTTTCAGGATTGGATCCAGCGAGTGCTTCTCAGAAAGGATGCTCTTATATGACATCTCGTGTTGGAGATTTCGCTGGAGCAATTACTGTTACTAAAGATGGTCAATGTGGCGTAGGGTTTAGTTCAAAAGTAATGCCTTGGGCATATGTAAAAGGAAATACTCTTGTTTACGGCATCTACCCTGGACAACGAATCGAAGAGAAATGTTAATTTTTTTATAGTTCAAAAAATGTAATTATTGAATTTTTTATAAAATTAATATATGAAGAGATACTTTATCAAGGTGGAATTCTTTTGGATCCTTCCTTGGTCCTTACCAACGCATAAGAAGATCACCTTATTAAACCTCAGAGTACGCTAAATTTGTAAAAAATTTAAGTTGATTTTTGTGATTTAAGGTTTTTTTTCATCAAAAATGAAATAGAAATTCAACGCCCAAATAGTGAGAACTCTGAAAAATTTCCGGATTAATTGAATTCAAAACCCGGAGACTTGAGGATTATCGTCAACTCGGATACTACTAGTTTTTTGGATCTCTAGGATACTTAAGTATTTTTTTATACATATACCTTTTTCTCTTTCACTATTTATTTTTAGAAATATGAATCCCAACTATCATTTTGGGTCATGATTTCGATTTTTCAATTTCTTAAATATCACATAGTGAATTGCGAATTTAATTGGTGAAGTCAATGATCTCATCGTTAAATATAGCCACTTCCACATCCGAGAAATTCAAGAGAATGTTTTTATTCTAAATAAAAAAAAACATTCAGAGTTTTCTAAATTCGGACGTCTTGTATGTAAGATATAAAGGAGTCTAAATGAGACTGAATCCTCATCAAAGTGACTTTGAATCATTCAAGAACTTTATTTATTTTGCATACGTTATTTAATAACGAAGAATTTTGAAATTGCATCAGGATTAAACAGGAGAAGAGTTCAAATACTATTCGTTATTCTCTGACAATGGCCCAGGAAACAAAGAGCATGCAGAAAATAACTGTGAATGTATCACCCTGGCCAAAGGTGGCGTTCAACAGGCTACAGGAGATAATCTATGGCCACCAAGAATGAAATGCATCAGCAACGATCTGGCTGCAAGTGGATAGTGGGAGACAAAAGTTCGTTGGAGGCGAATTTGTATGACATCGCGCGGTCTCTTGGGCTTATTCGCATAAAGTAAATAGGAAGGAAGAATTTTTTTTTCCACTGGATGGCTCATGCGCAACGAAAGTTCTCTGATAATTTTAATATAAAATATATAAATAACATATTTATCATTCTTCTCAACGGAAATTTTTAAGGACCATGAAATTCTTTGGGATTTCATATTTGAAAGATGCAAAAAAATATTAAATATTTTTATTTAATTAGTTTAAAAAGTAATTAAAAAAAATATAATAAGATTTTAGAAAAAATATTATAGAAATATATATTATATATATACACACATAAATAATATGTATATATATAATTAATAAAGATTAAAAATATAAAACTTTTTTATATAAATTAAATCATACATGGCTTTGTAGAAAAATTTCGTATCACAAATGTTTAAAACTTACACACAACAAAAAAATGTTCATATTCTAAAGAAAAACAAAAAAACAATTAAAATATAATAACACAAAAAAAATCACATTCTTTGGTAAATTGATTAAGAAAATTATTATCTAAAATATAGATAATTTTTGCCAAGTTCGACGGAGATATCTGACTTTCACAAAATCCACTAACATACAATTAAGTTTAATTATAGAATAGAGCACAATCACAACAAGAAGTCCGATATAAATAAAAATATTTATGAAACGGTTTGGAAGCCAGAAGATATAAAATCGTATTTTAGGATTGTGAGGTTCTGTAACAAAGAATTCACTTAAGAAATTGAAATATTAATATATTTTATATATATATATATGTATATATCCATATATAAACAGATACCTATAGAAGCAAGAACATATCCCATGTTTTTCACTCCCATTCGATAGGAGCAAGTAGGAACCATAATTTCGCAGAAGATTCCATGTTGACACATGACATCGATACTCTGACGCCATTTGGGTTCAATCTCATGAAAATCCTCCTCTTCAAGATCTGGCACTTGGAATCTAATAAATACGCCTTTATGGTGATGAGCAGAAAAACACAGTCTAGGATCTAGAGTATCTACTACCTTAAAAAAAAATAATAAAAGGTATTTTTTTTATTATTAAAATACTCACTTCAAAGAGACATTGGAAATAAATAACGA
>JAKCPI010012551.1:0-30784 GCA_023213315.1 Euborellia annulipes
TTTTTACGAAAAGAGCTAGGAGGTTGAAATTTTATATTTAAGTTAGGCACCCCTCTGGGACGTGACACGAAGCTTTTGAACAAAATCGGTCAAAAAGTACTAGTACTTTACTGATGCGCTTTTTCAGTTTTTTTCGATTTTCTCTAAATTTGCTCCAACGATTTTTTTTTTTAATTCAAAAATCAATTATTTTTACTTTCTCTTACCTATGTATATATGTAATATATATATAGAGAGAAAGTATTGGATTCATGTCAAAAATTCGATGTCGAGATTTTGATGGATCTTCACGTTTTGAGGTCCCCTGAATCCAAAAAAGTGGTTTTCGCGACATGGTCTGTCTGTGGGTGTGGGGGTGTGTGGGTGGGTGTGTGTGTGTGTGTGGGTAGGAGTGTGTTCAATTTTAAGCATGAAGGAATTGAGCTATGAGGCTGAAATTTTATATTTAAATTAAACAACCCCCGGGACCGGAAAAATAAGCTTTTAATCAAAATCGGCCAAAGAGTACTAGTACTTTACTGATGTACTTTTTCAGTTTTTTTCAATTTTCTCAAAATTCGCTCTAACGATTTTGATTAAAATTCAAAAATCAATTATTTTTTAGATGCTCTTTCAAATGTATATTCTCGTTTTGCCCCCAAAATTGTTTGAAGCACACTTTACTCTTGTGCTTCATAGGAAAGATAGGAGAAATGGTTGCCATGGTAACAAAATATAAATATTTTCCCATGTTTGTAAATTTGACATCTTAAATTCTAATATATTGGCGGAAACTAAATATATCTCGACAAAAAAAATCTGGTGTGACAAGCACAGAACACAACTTTCGATTACCGAAGGTAAGAGAAAGTTGTGTGCTGTGCGCCAGTCACACCAGATTTTTACTTTTTTCGTACCCTATATATGAAATATATATAGAGAGAAAGTATTGCGATCATGTCAAAAATTCGATGTCGAGATTTTGATGGATATACATGTTTTGAGGTCCCCTGAGTCCAAAAAAGTGGGTCCCACAAATTGGTCTGTGCGTGCGTGCGTGTGTGTGTGTGTGTGTGGACAGATTTTTAGCATGAAGGAATGAGCTACCGGATTGAAATTTTATATTTAACTTAGGTACCTTCCCACACGCTCAAAATAAGCTTTTGAACAAAATCGGCCAAAAAGTACTAGTACTTTACTGATGTATTTTTTCAGTTTTTTTTTATTTTCTCAAAATTTGCTCTAAAGATTTTGATTATAATTCAAAAAGAGAAAGAAAATCAATTATTTTTTAGATGTTCTTTCAAATGTATATTCTCGTTTTGCCATCAAAATTGTTTGAAGCACACTTTACTCTTGTGCTTCATAGGAAAGATAGGAGAAATGGTTGCCATGGTTACAAAATATAAATATTTTCCCATGTTTATAAATTTTACATCTGAATTCAAATATTCCATACTGCCGGGAATTAAATGTCGACACAAAAAATCTGGTGTGACAAGCACAGAACACAACTTTCGATTACCGAAGGTAAGAGAAAGTTGTGTGCTGTGCGCCAGTCACACCAGATTTTTTTTTTTTAAATCATAATAAATTTCTGTATAGGCATTTAAATGATTGAAATTAAAATGAAAACATTTCCATTTATATATTCTATTTTCCAAATCTACACATTTTTTTCATTTGATTGATTAACTTCGTTTGGAAATCGTTTCGATTTATATGAGTTCTTTTTTTTTCTCCCCACCCTTTCTTTCTCACTCACCATTTTTTCCGGCTTTTCATTTGCATCTCTCGCTCGTCAACAGCCACATAAATAACCGAAATAATCACCGGACGATCATGAAACAGACATGGGGTATCCTCCCTCTTTTGACCAAATTTGCATGCGAAAGGTATCTATATAGCTATATATACCCACCTTGTGCTTGGTTTTTTTTTGCATACCTTTTTTACCCTCCCTACGGCTGTTATGTTGTTATCAACGATTTCGTCGCGGTCATTTGCGCCTTTTGTCACCCCGTATATACAATTCACATGCACATGGACTGACTAATACATAAGCATCCAATATAATACACCCCCGCGTGAATTCGCACCCTTTCAATCAAGAGAGCACTTTACATCCAAATGGGATATATTATATAAAATATTTGGTTATACCCTCTGCCAGATATCGGTTATTAATTTTCAAACGGCTTAATGAAATGAAATTAGATGACGAGTTATTTGCTCAATTTATTAAAAAAAAAAAAAAAAAAATATTCAAATAAATTTGTTTAGACATAATAATTAAAATATAAATATCCTATAGATTAAAGAAAAAATCTGATGTGACTGGTCGCACAGCACACAATTTTCTCTTACCTGTTGTGCACCAGATTTTTGTGTCGATATATACCATATGGTATTTAGTTTCCGCTGATAGGTAAGGTGTTTAAAATACAAAGGTTGGCCAGAAACTAGTAAACAAACCATTTTCCGGTCACAGTTTTTGATTGGTCCACGTCATGATGCTTGTATTTTTCTATTTGGCAGCCATGTTTATTGCACATAACCTAGTTCACATTCATTTTGTTTTGTTAGCAAATCGTATAGTTTCTGGCTAAACTAATTAGGACCCTGGTATTTACACTTCTTTATTAATAATATGCCGTATATAAATATTTATAAATGGTTTTCCGAAAGATATTTTACAAAAGGAGGAGCAGGGGGGTCAAACTCGGTTTGTTTACATTTTTTCATTCCAAGTGAGTGACGTCATGGAGCTCCTCTTTTTTATAAAAGATCTTTCGGGACAAACCATTTATAAATATTTATATACGGTATATTATTAATAAAGCAGAATAAATACTTGGGTCTAAATTAGTTTAGTCAGAAACTATAAAATTTGCAAACAAAACAAAATGAATGTGAACTAGGTTATAGGCAGTCAACAATGCTGCCTCTTAGAAAAATACAAGCAAAGAGGAGCTTCATGACGCGGGCCAATCAAAAACTGTGACCGGAAAGTTGTTTATTTACTAGTTTCTGGCCAACCTGTGTATTTTAAAGACCTTGAGGAGGAGCTCCGTGAAGTCCCTCTCTTGAAATGGAAAAAATGTAAACAAACCGAGTTTGACAGTAGGGGGCTGATAGGTGTATTAAATACAAAATGTAATAAAATTTGTATGGGAAAATATTTATATTTTGTTACCATGGCAACCATTTCTTTTATCTTTCCTATGAAGTACAAGAGTAAAGTGGTCTTCATAAGATTTCAAGGGCAAAATGAGAATACACTTTTTAAAGAGGATCTAAAAATTAATTGATTTTTGAATTTTAATCAAAATCGTTGAAGCAAATTTTGAAAAAATCGAAAAAACTGAAAAAGTACACCAATAAAGTAATAGTACTCTTTGACCGATTTAGTTCAAAAGCTTTAAACCTCGTACCACTTTTTTTAACTCAGGGGTCCTTGAGCACATGTATATCCATCAAAATCCCGACATCGAAGTTTTGACATGAATCCAATACTTTCTCACTATATATATAAAATCTGGTGTGACTGGCGCACAGCACACAACTTTCTCTTACCTTCGGTAATCGAAAGTTGTGTACTGTGCTTGTCACACCAGATTTTTTGTGTCGACATGTATTTAGTTTCCGACAGTACGGTTCATTCGATTTTCAAGATGTAAAATTTATAAGTATGGGAAAATATTTATATTTTGTTACCATGGCAACCATTTCTCCTATCTTTTCTATGGAGTACAAGAGTAAAGTGGTCTTCAGAAGATTTCAATCACAAAATGAGAATATACATTTTATTGAGAATCTAAAAAACAATTGATTTTTGAATTTTAAAAGAAATCGTTGATTGGAGCAAATTTTGAGAAAATCGAAAAAAACTGAAAAATTACATCAGTAAAGTACTAGTACTCTTTGGCCGATTTTGATTAAAAGCTTATTTTCCCGGTCCCGGGGGGTGTTTAACTTAAATATAAAATTTCAACCTCATAGCTCAATTCCTTCATGCTTAAAATTGAACACACACACACCCACCCACCCCCACCCACACACAGACAGACCATGTCGCGAAAACCACTTTTTTGGATTCAGGGGACCTTAAAACGTGAAGATCCATCAAAATCTCGACATCGAATTTTTGACATGAATCCAATACTTTCTCTCTATATATATATTACATATATACATAGGTAAGAGAAAGTAATATATATATATATATATATATATATATATAGAGAGAGAGAGAGAGAGAGAGAGAGAGATAAGAGAAAGTAAAAATTTACAATTACTTATTCTTAACCATTTAATAGCATACTCTCCTTTCTGTAAGTAAACATTTTTTCTTGAAATATTCATAAAAAGTTAATGAGATGATCTTGGAACTAAACTTTAGATTACATCATTTATTTGTTCTGTTGGCGTAGTTAATTGGTGGAAATTATTCTTTGCCCGGGCGAAAATCACCCGAAAAGACGGGACAGGAAACCGGAAGCTACACTCCCTAGAAGATTCATTCACTTCAATCCCGGAAGGAGGAATAAATTAGCAGGGGACTGAACATGGTTCATTACTTCGGGTAAAGATGCCATAAGTCAGAGACATTCTTAGAAAATAGCGTCATTCAAGTGAAATGTTAATGAAAATGTTAGACTCTAACTTTTTATGAAAGAACCAAGTTTCGTTAATAAAAAAAATAAAATATCTTAGGGTTTATTTTTAAATTAGCGATTTTTTTTAAACAACATTTCGGGGCACACTCATGAATCTTTAATAAATACTAAGTTTTAGCTAAATTTAAATTAATGGAATGTCAAAAAATAACTTTTTTTTAATTCCATTTGGGAAATTAATTATTTATTTTTTATTAACATTCAAATAAATAAAATATGGCACTACTAAAAGAAAATTGAAATGGATTTCAGTTCAACTTTATTATGAGGGGTGAGGGATTTGCCTTTTTATGTCTTTTTCGAATCATCCTAGCAATGCATTCCGTCAATCGCAAAAGATATAATATTTACTTTAAAGCCATTCAAGGGAAAAATTATTATATTAAAAAGAAAAAAAAATTCTATTACATTTCTAGATTTATGAAAAGAAGTTCTGACTTTCCCTTCCCGGTAACATAACAATAAAAATTAAGAGACAAAAATAATATTAAAAATAAAAAAAAATCGTTCCTTGACAATAAAAGGTGGAGAGAATGGACGTAACCACAAGGGCGATAAACCTAAGCCACAAAATTTTTACCTAAATCGATTGCAATCAAAGATTCAATTCTATTGAGATGACCAGAAAATCCATTAATTTTGTTAGCTATGTTTATTAAATTTATCCTTGTGGAAAAATGTTGAAAATAGTCTGATATCATCATAAAATGAACTCTTATATAATATTAAAATAAACTATAAAATAATTCAAAATGAACTCGTTATTTTCCAACCTAATTGCTGCTACCCTTTTACAAAAACAAAAGCTAACGCGCTTTTGCAGAAAATTTAAATGGCCCCTGAGGAGATTAAATTTAAAGAATGATTAGAAATTCAGACTGTTTATGGGAGTTAGAAATAAGCCACGAAAATGATTTTATGAGAGAGTTAGTCAAAGTATGTAACTTGACAAGCATGCACGTGCAATCTTTTTGTACAAGCAAACTGTAGAGTCTATAGGAGAATTTTGCGCAAGCATTTTAATTGTGCAAGCCGCTTGATGCTCGATTGAATTTTAATCATGCATAAGCATATTTGCGCAAGCAAAACTCTTCGCATTTTATAGGCGTCTAGACCATTGGCGTAGCCAGAAATTTTTGATGGGGGGGATCAAGAAATTTTTTTCAAAAATTTAAGATTATTTTAGGGTATTTATAAATCATTTTGGTTTGTTTTTTTAGCTAGAGTAAATTAATATATTTTACTTTCTCTTACCCTATATGAAATATAATTTGTATTAAATATCTAGTCATGACTTGGGTCCCATGGAGGGGGTTTGAACCCCCAAAACCCCCCCTGGCTACGCCTATGGTCTAGACATTTGATATTTATTTAATAGACTATAGGCCTATATTAATTCATTTAAAATTTCAATTTAAATTTTAATATTTATTATGACTCTTTTTAAAGCAAGTAAGTATTTCTTGGTATCTTCGAATAAATAACTTTCAGAGTTCGACACTTTTAGGTTAATTTTCGGCATAAGTGTTTCCTGCACAAGCATGCTTGTGCCGTGTGATGCCGAAGAGAATTTGTGCATGCTGGTACAAAAAGATTGCATATGCATGCTTGTCAAGTGTGCAGTTACTTGGGTAGCCGCCTTTAGAGAAAACTGACATTAAATCTAAAATCAAGATGGTTAAAATAATTTTTCGCTTGTTTTAATTCTTATAAAATAATTTTCTCAAATAAAAATACAATTGAAATTGAGAATTAAAAAAAATTTGGTCAATAGACTCAAAACTACCCTTCTCTTCTACCCTTCTTCTCCTCTACCCTATACATTGAATTTGAAAAAAATATATAAAAGCAGCAAACGATGCGTAGAATGGACCTGACTCTTGACTATATCTATAAATTTCTCTATAAATAAGTTTTAAAACGCTGGTGGGATTGACTGTCAATGGCAGGACCCACTAGATCACCCCGCCCTGGCAAAGGAGCCCCTTTTTGCCCTTCTGCCTGTACTCCAGTGCGCCTCGTCAAATAGCCGACTTCCGAAACTAACTGAATTTCCATTGAGGGAAAATGGAAGGGGGTTGGATATTCATGAGCTCACTTCTCGTATAATATATTTTATGTATTATATTAAAAACATTATTTTTTCCTATAGGGTGTTTAATAAATAGATTGACTGAAGGATTTTAATATTCTGGAATTCATAATACGCTCAAACATTGATTAGAAGAGAGGAACAGCTTAAAATATATTCACATTTGAAGATAACTTGGAAGTTCATTTAATTTTTTGAAAGGTGTTAATACAGGGTAAAGAATTTAATAACTAACGCCTGTGTTAACAAAATTTTTATTTTCCCAGTTTTTGTCATGCGGTCTAAACCCAGATAGCACTGGGACGACATGGGGACGTTTCGGGACTTTTTTAATTGACAAGGGACTTTGCTAGGGACGTTCCTGCATCGATCCAGGGACTTCGAAATGTCCGCTGAAACGTCCCTTTTACTAAGTCCCGCCTAAAATTGTGTTGCGACCTCCTGACTTAACGGTAGATAATACAAGATCTTCCGCGAGGAACCTCGAAAAAATATCTCATGAAATTACGACCTGGGGAAAAATCCACATTCTGGACAGAGCTGGACCTTTAAAGGTTTATACATAATTTTGGAATTTAGGCTTTCACAGTTGTTAGATAAACTTTCAACTAATATCTTCAAATTGGAGAAATTTCGTTTTACATTTGTTTAATCCCATACTTCTTCTCTTTCGAATCTCTTCTAATTCATAGATAAATTCAAACATTTTTTTAATTATAAAAGGAATATAAGACATCATTCACTTTGTGATTATATAAATGGTTCACGAGTCGAAAATGGAATTTTTTCTTCCTTGTATCTATGCCAATTCTTTTACTGTATGCTTTTGCACCCTAGATACATTTTTCTATTAAATTGTTTTATTTTGTTTGAACAATAATACATTTTATTAAACCACCCTATATTTTCTAACTTTATGAAAATATAATCAATTTCCCTAAACGTATTTAAGAACATATTCTTTTTCCAGGAAACCAGAATATATTTTACATACCCTCTTGTTGCTGGCTGTTTTTTATTCCCTTTTGTTATTATAATGTTTTCTCTATAGTAAATGTGAGTGTAGTATGTTCTTTGGTTCCCCAAGGGGAAGTGGATATTGTCGCTGGTATTTTCAGAAATTATTGCCATGTGCATCTGAACGATTTAGGATATTTTATAAATGCATCCAAGCAATAAGATTCTTTTTTAAATTGAATCGAATACAAAAATGTTTTTCTTAAACTTTCAAGTACCATTCCAATTTTCTTTTTCACAGCCTACTATTGAAAATCACGTTAATTATGAAGATCGAATCTGGAGACTGCGATCATTATTATTTACTAATTTAAATATTCCAATATTTCATCTATCCATAATTTTTATTTAAAAATGATTTCTACTTTTGCATTTTTTATTCCTTTTATGTTTGTCCATTATTATCCTTCTCTGTAGTGTTAATAATTACTTTAAATTTGCTTGTACCTATCAATTAGCCATTGTGTTTTTATGTTCTAACAATTGATTGTATTGATCGCCTCTTCGTTTCTAATTAACATCGCTATCTCTCATTAAACATAACCGCCTTTGGCTCACCCTATAATCTAGTTTGTGATTTTTTTTCCAATTTGCAAAAATAATAATTGAATATTTTAAAAGCTAATATATTATTCTCTAAATAGATGGGAGTGGAAATCTCAATTAACTGTTTATAATTGAAAAGCAAACTTTAATTATATTAATAAAGAATTTTATTATTAGCGGCAACACTTCTTAACGTCTATCCGAAAACAAAACATTGTTCATATTGTTCCATTTTAGTGAGGGCCGCAATTAGGAGTTTTGTTAGGATGGGCAAAATTTAATTTGCCGCCCTCTCTTTACTAATATTATAATATGCCGCCCCCATAAAATATTAATCTTTCTTTAAATTTGAGTCTAAAATTTTCTCCCCCCCTAAAAGTTTTGCCTCCCTAGGCCCTGATACCACGGGCCTAACCCTATATCTCCCACGAATAATGGTAATTCTTGTTTCTTAGGGGGTGGGGGGATTTGAAATACGAATATATTTATAAATTATGCATAATATAGTTAAGTAAAATTTGTTAATTTCTTGGATGGCTTTGATTGCGATATGTTCATTTTTCAAACGTTTCTTAATAACTAATTTCCAGGGCCGTATTTACCAAGAAGCGAACTAGGCACACGCCTGAGGTGGCAAAATTTGGCAAAAAACCTGCTTATTTACATACCTATAATTTTTTTTTATAATAGAAAAGTATTTGATGTTGTAAAAGTATACGTAATCAGAAGTCCACCTGCTTGTTAGGGTATTTCTCAGTGTTGGAGTGGTTGAAGGGGAGGAGGCGGCAAGAGTCCACTGCCTAGAGGCGGCAAATGCCTAAATCCGCACCATTTTGTTTTTGTGAACCACTTTTCCTATTTTACCGCCCCCTGTTATGTGCCGCCCGGGGCGCATGCCCCCACTGCTCCCCCCCCTCCGGCCCTGATTTTATTAATCCATAACTTGTTATTCCTTCCCCTAAACTTTTAAATCTTAGTTTTTTTGACCTTTTACCTAATTTGCCCTTACCATAATTACTCATTTAATTTACTATTTCCACATATGAATATCTGTATATAACTAATCTCTGAGTATATATGAGTTAAATTGACATTTCGCTTGCATGCAATTAAGATAATGTCAACACTGACGATCTAAATACAAGCTGACACTAGTAGTATATATTCATCTAGTAGCCATTTCGATTACGAGTATGGATCGCATCCTTTTCTCCAGGCTGTCCGATAGAGCAAACTGAGCCATTAATTGCACTCGGCGAGATGCTGATCAAAACACTCCCTAATAATTAGCAAGGATTATAGCTGACTGCCTCTGGATAATGGATCTTGCTCTTTATTTAAATTACTAGCTTAAAAATAATAATTTAAATGTCAAATGTAAATAATTCGATGATTAGTTATTAATTTATCCAAAGATTTATTTCTAATCAAGGATTCTGAATCAATTGGCTGATCATTATCATCATATGATATGATTTAAAAGGGCAAATGGAGAGAAAAAAGATAATAATTATTATTTTTATTATTTCATTAATCAAAGTAGATACTTAATAGAGATAAAAATATAATTATGGGTAAAAAACAAATAAAAAGGATATACGATATTATGTAGCTTTACTTTAATGCATTTAGTTTTGATGATATTTATAGGCTAATAAAAATCTGCGATATATAGTATAAGTCGAATGTTTTTATTACAAAAGGGTTTATGAAAGTGATTTAATCAATTTAGATTTGAATAGGATAAATCAAAAGTTCTTTTTTTATAACAATCTCTAGTACTATTAATTATAAAGATAAAATTTAAATTTTGTTGTTCCATTGTTCAACTCTTATTTATTTTCGTCCTAGAAAACAAGTTTTACATTTATTTTATGTATAATGATTTTATGATATCCCTATATTTTCACAAACTTCTGACCGCGGCCACCCAGACCCAAGGTTGATTTTGGTAGGGGCTAAGGGAAGAGTCCAGCGGCGTAACTAGCCTTTGAGGGCGGAGTTGGCCAAGCTCAACTCAACTAGGGCGCCATCTTTTAAGTTGTAATATAATTTTAAAGAAATCTATCAATTTTTTGGACAATCTATTGAAAGAATATGATAATGGGCTATATTTTAGATGCCCTAGGGCGCCTATGTCGGTAATCGAAAGTTGTGTACTGTGCTTGTCACGCCAGATTTTTTATTTTCTATCAATTCATGCAAATAAAAATTTAGAACTAAAATAAGAATAAACTCCTCTTCTCCTTTTTATAAAACTTGTTTACAAAATACGCGTATGCAGATATCTCCTTTTTTCTCTTTGATTTATTTTATTCTAATAAATCATCTATACATTTATTTTCAGTCTATTATAAATTACTGGCTAATGCATATTAAGACCAATTACAGTGTGCACTGCGTCCTTTTGTGGCTCCATAGGCAGTTTATATATAAATTTTACCGGCGACAAAAGCCGACGGTTTACGATTTACGAGGCGTTTGTTCCAAATAAATAAAAAATACTCGAATGTCTTGCCAACATTTTTCCCTTTATGTAAAAACGTCGAATTTTTAAGGAGACAGGGTAAAAAAAAAGAAATGTTGGGGGGATTGAGAAATCAGTGCAACCTCTCTAATGGTTTAACGCCATAAAAGTTGCCTCCCTTTTGGTGAGTGCTTTCCACTTGCTTGCATGTGTTTTGTATATAAATAATAATATAAAAAAATGCCAGGGACAATCGCTTGGGGTAATTTTTCAAAACGAATCATGCATGGATATTCATCTTGAAGGGTCCAGCTTGGACTCCATTTGGACCTCATCAGAGCTGGACATGAAAAAAAAACATGATGATATTTGTCTCTAGCAGATAAAAAAAAATTCCCTTGTCGACAAGGGTGACCCCAAGATTAGATAGAAAAAAATTTACTTCGTAAATCATACCGTTGTATTTTTGTATTCAAATTCTTTTTTTTCACGAAGCATTAAATAAATTTAATTAAATTATTAATCAAAAAAAAAATAACAGAGGGTTTTGGTCACTTAGGGACGCTTGTCTATTTAATATTATTTATATCTTTGAGGAGTGTTGGTTAACTAACATAAAAATTCAAAATGTCAACATTATTTATTGAAATTCCGAGTTAAATAAAATTAGTAGTAAAATAGGAAGTGAAAACATGCACCTTATGAAAGAATATAGATAGAATCACTAACGGAATTTTATACTGGAGGTCAAATAAAAGTGAATTTATTTGCAGGTGATTGTTCATTGTTATAAAAGAATTATTATTGTAGACTGCACATGTAAAAAAACTTCGAAATATCTGACAAATATCACCTCTAAATAAATTTTTTATTGAGTTTTTTTATTTTTATTTCAATTTTCAACAATTTTGGTTGCTGTCAAAAGTCAAAATGACTTTTAACTTTCTCAGATATTGTGAAGGAAATTCATTCGATCCCTTTCAGCGAACTTTTGTTTTGTGTGGGCCACCTGTCCCTAGATAGCGACAAGCTTGACGTTGCTTAACCACATATTGATCATACAATTTGATAGATCAACGATTTTCACCTTTTTGTTTTTGGAATTCGTCTTTTTAAATTACTTTTTTGACGCACTTTTCTTCAGACAATTTTTTGGGGTCTTAATTACCGGTAACTACAAGTAGAGGAGTTTTACATAGGAGTTAAAATAAATTAAACAAGAGATTAGAGGATTGTTTTGAGGATGTAATTTCGTGCAAGTTCCGAAAATACTTTTCTGCGTGATCATTGGTGTTGTTCCGTTTGATGTTCTTTTCGCTGTCACCACCTTTCTATAGGTCGGTTAGGAACCTTGATGATCTCTGGTAGTCAATTAAAGAGTCGCAGCAACATTCTCCAATTGTAAATTAAAGATGTATGTTATATAAAATATTTTAATGATTGAACTGTATAAATGACATTGACAAGCAATAACGAACTTCCAAGATGTCTACTTTGTTGTGTCGCGAGCGATTGCTGAGGATGTCCTCTCCTATGGGGCTTATATAGCCCCCTCTTTCGTCAGAATATAAATATTCTATCGGCCTTCTGAATACCAAAGTATTGAGTATATTAAAGCTTCATTTAAACATCATTGCCAAAGATCAAGGGTTCTCATCCCGTCTCAGGCGAGATATTTATTTCAAATGAATTGAATACTAATCAATTGAAATAGGGACGAGGTCTAAATGGCCTCAGATGCCGAAAAAGATCTCAAACAAATTAAAAAAAACTCATTATGATCGTACGCCGATATGCACATCATATGTTCATAGTTTGATTTTATTTTGAAGTAAAATTTAAAACATATTTTTTAGTGTATATTTATCCAATAAGCGATTTTTTCCCTGCAATTTAAATTGCAAAAGAGAACATATTTTAATAAGAATTAGTTAAATAATCAAAACCGTTTAGATTAAATAACCAAAGCAAAAAGTTGACTTGAACCAAATGCCTAAACCTGGTGGTGCTGCTAATGTATATACATAAGGCATTAAACTCGACCATATGAGGTCAAAAAAAAAACGACCAACACCCCTTCAAGGGCTAAAAATACCTCATCATCATCATTCTGTTTAAGAGTTAAGAGCATAAAGTCTCGTCTCCGCCATTCGTTCCCATGCCGCTATTTCTGGCAAGACGAACAGGTGACCTTATCAACACACATGGGGGGTGTTTTTTTGGGGGGTTCAACCACCGAAGGGTGCCACAATGGAATATTTATAAACCCAAACACATACATATGTTTCTATTCCTATAATAGCTCAATTATACACTTGACCAAATAGCAAAGGACTCTCCAAGCCACAGTCGTTATTTTTAATTATATAATACTTTTTAAAGACTGAACTTTACTAAAAACCCGTTAGTTGAAGGGAAAATTTTATTTACAAAGCAAAAAAAAAAAAAAAAAAAAAAACTATAAATCATTTAAATGTCAAAAAAATTAAGTGAGTGGAAGTCATTCAAAAGATCATGATCTATCATTTGCGTAATTTTTCAATAAGGTATGGTAGAAGGGGGTAGATAGTAATAAAAATTTAAATTGGAAATTTTATTACATTCTTTTTCTTTCAATGAAATACCAACTAAAAAAGATTATATGATGCGTAAATTTTGAATATACAGTGTAATCTATGAGGTAAATTTATTATATAAAAATATTCGACTATTATTAATTTTTCCATCTCAACATTATCGGATTTTAATAGATTTTTTTAACTGTATTTTAGGCTATAGAATTTCTTTATATAAATTTAATATAAAAAAAAGCTTATAAAGGTGCATTTATACCAAGGGCAAATGTTCCTTTTACCCCTTCTTTATTATAGAAAAATTAAAAAACTGTTTTCATTAAAACTTCTTGCTCATTTGAAAGCCATTTCAAAAACTCTGGTGTGACCGATGGCACAGCTCACAACTTTCTCTTACCTTCAGTATTCTAAAGTTATGTTCTGTGCTTGTCACACCAGATTTTTTGGCATATATTTAGTTTCCGACAGTACGATAGGCCTACAATTGAATTTCAAGAAGTATAAGCATGGGAAAATACTTATATTCTGTTACCATGGCATCCATTTATGTAAAGTGCTCGTCATAAGATTTCATTCATTGGCAAAATGAGAATATACATTTTAAAGAGCATCTAAAAAATAATTGAATTGTGAATTTTAATCAAAATCGTTGGAGTTAATTTTGAAAAAATCGAAAAAACTGAAAAAGTACTAGTACTTTTTGGCCGATTTTGTTCAAAAACTTCGTGTCACATTCCAGGGGGGTACCTAACCTAAATATAAAATTTCAACCTGTTAGCTCTTTTTGTTCTTGTTCTGTCAAAAAAAATTCTATGACACCAAATGTACAAACTACTAAAAAAACTTGCTCGTTTCATTAGCTATCCAAAAAGGTACAATAGTTAATATTTTGTGTTAATAACATTATTAAATACAATGTTTTCTGCATTACAATAAAGATATTACTTAATCAATTTACTTCTTTTATTTCAAATTTCCAAATTTATTCGATTTTTTTATTGGATGCATCCTACCTAAGACAGGTTACAATGAGTTTTGATTGTGGCTCTCTCATGAAAATATTAACTATTGTAGCCTACCTTTTTGGATGGCTAATGAAACGAGCAAGTTTTTTTAGTAGTTTGTACATTTGGTGTCATAGAATTTTTTTTGACTGGATGACTCGAAATAAAAATTAACGTAAAATAATTAAATAAATTCATCCTTAATTAAAAACTCGATGAGCGGCACCATCAGTAAAGACGGTGCCACTGCGGGTCATCGAGTTTTTAATTAAAATAATAAATATGAATAAATTAAAAGAATATTTTTATATAAATTTATATTTTTTAGTATAAAAATCTGGTGGACTCCAGACACAACTTTCTCTTACCTTCGGTAATCGAAAGTTGTGTACTGTGCTTGTCACACCAGATTTTTTGTGTCGACATGTATTTAGTTTCCGACAGTAGGGTACAATTGAATTCAAGATGTAAAATTTATAAGTATGGGAAAATATTTATATTTTGATACCATGGCAACCATTTCTCCTATCTTTTCTACGGAGTACAAGAGTAAAGTGGTCTTCAGAAGATTTCAATCACAAAATGAGAATATACATTTTATAGAGAATCTAAAAAATAATTGATTTTTGAATTTAAAAAAAAAATCGTTGGAGCAAATTTTGAGAAAATCGAAAAAAAACTGAAAAAGTACATCAGTAAAGTACTAGTACTCTTTGGCCGATTTTGATTAAAAGCTTATTTTTCCGGTCCCGGGGGGTGTTTAACTTAAATATAAAATTTCAACCTCATAGCTCAATTCCTTCATGCTTAAAATTGAACACACACACACCCACACACCCACAGACAGACCATGTCGCAAAAACCACTTTTTTGGATTCAGGGGACCTCAAAACGTGAAGATCCATCAAAATCTCGACATCGAATTTTTGACATGAAACAATACTTTCTCTCTATATATATATTACATATATACATAGGTAAGAGAAAGTAAAAAAAATTTTTGTTTTTGTGTTATTTTATTAAATGGGTGGGGGCGTCATACGATTAAATATTTTTAAGGGAGGCTTTGTAACATAAAAATTATACTATGTGTAAAACCCAAAGGCGGATCCAGTGAAGTTTCTTAGGGTTTTAATTTTTTTCTGACCAAACGCGAAGCTGCGATAGCATTGTTAATTATTTTTATTTATTAAGATTGCATTAGGGGGATTGAAAAATTGAAAAAAAAAAAAAAATGTTTTTTAAATATATTTTAGCTAAATCGAAGCCAAATAAATAGAAAACATTCAAAAAATAGCGTTGATTATTATTTGATTAGGGGGGGGGGGATGAAGGGTTGATTATTTAAGAGAGGCCTTGGAATATTCCAAATCACTTGTTGACATTTTTTTCCAGCTCTAAATATAGTTAGATTAGAGCAAAAGGTATTTTTTTTTATTTTTAATAAAAAGGGAATTGTTATTTTCATCTATTTTATTTCTATACAAAGAGAGAGACGAAAATCTCGTTCAGTCGAGTCGAGCGCGTGCAGGCACCTAGCTGCTCAGTTGTGTTTAAAGTGAATCAAAGTGAATAATTAATATAGTGTAACCCACCCTGACCACACCGTCAGCCAACACACCCTCTTGAGCGTCTTATTAAAGGTAATTAATATGCATTTTATCGTTGAAAGAAAAATGATAAAAACAAATAATTTAACTGCGAAAAACGATTATTTTGAATATGAAATTAAATATTTTGTATTTCACTAAGGGTAGAGGGAGAATATAAGCTGTTTAAAAGGAGAGGGGGAGTATAGGTGTCATTGAAAAAAAATTAGTTTTTTTTTCTATCTTTTTTTTTAACCATCTTACTTTTTTCTCACTCACACTCACAAACACATTCACACAGTCTTTTCGTTATACCAGTGTTTTCCAAACTGTGATGTCTAAGGATAGGGGCGAATATTGGCCAGGACCAATTTTTAATATGATTTCTAGTTTTAATATAAATAAGAATAAATAAAAAAAATATTTTTATATAAATATATATTTTTTTACCATTAAAAATTTTTGTTTTTCTATTATTTTATAAAATAGGGGGGGGGGGGCGTCATAAGATTAAATATTTTTAAGGGAGGCGTGGTAACATAAAGTTTGGAAACCACTGATTTAGAAAATAACTATAACTTCTTTTAATATTTATCTGTTAGTATATTTATTTATATTTCTATTTATTTAGGTATTTATTTATTTGTATATTTATTTATTGATATATTCGAGTATCTATTTTATGTGTAGATACGCATTTGTTAAGAGGAAGATAATTAAGCTAGCATCATAAGTAATGTTTATAATATAATTAAGCAATTGACAATTTTGTGGAATTCAACAATATATGTAGGCAGTGTCTGTGGCGCGAATGGCCCGTGTCGCTGAAAGCGCCCTAAAGCCCCCAATTACTAACTATTCTTTTAATATTTGTTTTTTATTAAAAAATAATCTTAAACTTACAATATATATTGAAAAACAATATAAAACTTCATTTCAAAATACAACGTTTCGGTCACTTAATGTGGAGCTTCTTCATTTAATAGGGCTATCACTAGAAATGTCGATTAAAAAAAAAAAAAATTTAAAGTTCAATTCTTCTTTACTTATATGATCTTAGAAAAAAACTCAAACGAAGTTTTTAGATTCTTTAACAACATTTCGGTCAATTATTCTTGCCTTTTTTAATTTATTCTTGTTCAAAATAATACGTAGCTTTTATACTCATACTTGTTTGTAATTAAATATAAGTTATACAATATTTTAATAAAATTATTTATTTATTTTTCAGATATTTCTCCGCTATTATGAAGTAAAACATTCTCTGTTCTCCTCTCCAAATCGTTTTGTGTCTCTTCAAAAGCCAATCTTCGAGTTGGCCTAACACTCAGGCGGAGATCATTTGGGTGAGTTGAAATTCTCATTTTTACTTTTTATTTTAATTAATGAATGACCGACCGTCTCATTCAAATTTTTATTCACTTTCCTTCTTTTTAAAACGACACAAAAATCCGGTACGACCAGTCACCTCGGATTTTTACGAAGCAAAATGAATTTGATGGAAAAAAATCCCTAATGATATTTATTTTCTATTGCTTTTATTACATAACTATTTATTACACAACAAAATAGATAAGAAAAAGTAAATAAAAAAAAAATAGGGAAAAGTCATCACAATTTTCACTCCCCTTTTATTTAAATAAAATAGAATCGTCCATCTCCCACTTCTGACTAATTAGCCAATCACAAGGGTTGTATTCTTTGGCGCCATTAGGCCTGCTTAGAAAAGAGCACTGAGCTAGCCTAGAGAGCTCAGTAGTGGGGAGGCTGTTGTTTAATAGTGAACCTATGCAACTCTTCGCAAGAAATACCCAAGCCATCTCATTTACCGTGCAGCCATCTTAGCAGATGGCAGGCTCTCTCGCGCTCTCTTCGTTTCTCGCAGTTTTTGCCTAGGTATTTGACTTCTATATTGCTAATTATTTATTAATTTTTCTCATTAATCATTCAATATTTATAATTGATAAAAAATTTCAAGAATTTCTAGATATTTTTTTTTTATTTATTAATCACTGCCTCAACTACAAACAACACTTATTTTTTGATGTTAGATGACGCCTTTAAGCCCCAGGCCCCTTTCTGAATATTAGTGTCGTACCTTATATGAATACATATTATTGTTATTTTTCTTTTTTTTTACTCTCCATTTTAATTGATGATTTATTTTCTATTTATTTTATTTTTACCATAAAATATCCCTATCTACTCTGAGTTCATGATCAAATTTTTTATACTCTTATGCCTTTATCTCATGTGTTATAAGTAGAGACCGGATTTTAAGCAAAATGCTTATTGCTCAATTTTATAAGCAACCATTAGATATTTAATTTCTCTACGAATTAGGAAAAACTAAGTGCATTGAGATTACATTTTTTATGCTTTTTTTGAGTTTTCATGCTTTTTTTCCCTTTCGTGCTTATTTGAACTTATTTTACGAATATTTATAATTTTTTTTTTTTTTTTTATTAAAAAACTTTTTTCCCATTCACACACGCATACACCAGGGACGTATATAAGGGGGGGGGGGGCCCCCCCCCCAAAAAAAAAATTTCCAAAAATCCCGAAGTGTGAAAAAAATATAGCCCTGTAAAAAAATTTTTTTCAGCAGGGTGAAAAAATTTGGTTCCGCAAAAAAAAAAATTTTCGCAGGGCGGGGCGGAATAAATTTAGTTTCTTTAAAAAAAAATTTGTATACGCCATTGGTATGAGTAAAAATTGCTTATGAGATGCTTTTTTTCAACTTATATGCTTATTTAACAACTTTTTATTCAAGTTTTTTATGCTTTTTTAAGCACTTTTTTTCCATTTTTTTATGCTTTTTTGTCCGGTCTCTAGTTATAAGAATTGCATATAGTATTATAATTCTATGTGTACAAACAAATTATTTTATAAAAAACTAAAAGATATCAAAGTAAATTAAATGAACATTTTATATGAATTTGATAGGCATTTTATAAATTATAGCGAATCTTCAGCATTTAGTTCTTAGATTTCTTATCCAGACATGTTCACGTACTAAACATTAACTCTTTATATAAACTTATACTTTGTTAAATATTGAATCAGTAGTTGAGGGCTAAGATATTCGATTATTTGAAAGTAAAATTAAAGTTCAGTAATTCTTTCATCTCGTTCCCGATTAATCGAAAATAATCGAATAATCGATTTTCCGATTAATCGAAAATAATCGCGATTAATCGGTTTCCCGATTAATCGAAAATAATCGGAATAATCGGTTTCCCGATTAATCGAAAATAATCGGAATAATCGGTTTCCCGATTAATCGAAAATAATCGGAATAATCGGTTTTCCGATTAATCGAAAATAATCGGAATAATCGGAGAACCGATTAATCGGAAATAATCGAAATAATAGTAGAACCGATTAATCGGAAATAAATTATTATTTTTTCATAACTGATTATAGAGAAATAATCGTTTCAAAATAAGAAATTTTTTTTTTTTTTAAACACACTTTTTTCACAGTCACACTCACATTCAAACACACATACATACAAGTCATTTCGGCATCTGAGGCCATATAAGACAAACTATAACCCAAGGGCGGATCCAGAGGTGTTTCTCGGGGGGGGGGGGTAATCTGGTGTGACTCGTCGCACAGCACACTATTTTTTTTTAATTTCGGTAATTTAAAAGCGCATTCTGTACTTGTTTGCCAGAATATAAATACACACCAAATTTTTAAGTATTAATTTTAAAAATTTTACATTAAAAATAAATTTTTTTGCGAAAAAAAGGTATTTTTTCAAACCTCGGGGGGCGGGGTAATTACCCCCTTTACCCCCCCCCCCTTGTATCCGCCCTTGCTATAACCGATATATATGGATAAATATGTATTGGGGGTTAGGCATTTTTAATTCAAGCCATTTGGTATCCAAAGCCATCGGACTTGCCTGGGTCCGAACCCGCGGCTCCTGGTATACAAGGCCAGCACGCTAACCCCTACACCACGACCCGTGGGTCAAAATAATAATTTTTTTTTTTTATAAAAAACATTCTCACTTTTTTCACAAACACACACCCATACACACACACATTCTTACAGTCTTTTCGGCAGCTTCGGCCATTTAAGACAGACGATAACCGTTATAGATAAATATATATTTCAGGCATATTTATTTAAGCCATTTGGTAGCCAAATGTCTTAAATAAAATCATCGAAAAATAATAAATTCTAAATATGGAATATTATTAAAACTTTCATATAAATGTTTTATTTTTAATAAAAAAAATTCATAGACAGACATATTTACATAAACATAAGGGAAGAAGAAAATTCTCTCTCTCTATCTATCTATCTCTTCTTCTCTCTCTCTCTCTTCTTTCTCTCTCTCTATCTTTTCTCTCTCTTTCCCCCTTCTTTAACACTGAGTCATTTACTACCCGGACAATAAACAATTTATTTATTATACAGTATTATATATATTTTTTTTTTCTATTCTAAAGATATAAAATGATACATTTTTTCCGATTTATGAAAAATTTTAAATTCATTTAAATATATATCCAAATAATTAGTCTACAGTTAAATTTAAAAAATTACAGATATCAAATCTATTAATTATTATTATTAATAATTTCATATGGTATATTTTAGTGAAATTTTGGATCTTAGATCCTTAGAAGAAAAAATCTATACCAGATTAAGAGTGGCGTTTTGCTATTTTTACACCAAAATACTCTATATTTAAAAAATGACTTTGGACTATAAAATATAAATATACTAAATGCTAAATGGCTTGAATAAAAATGCTTGGCCCCCAATATATAATATATGTATTAGCTATAACGGTTATAGTGAAATTCTTATATGGCCTGAGTTGCAGAAAAATCTGTGTGTATGTGTGTGAATGTGTCTGTGAAAAAAGTGTGAGTGTTAAAAAAAATATTAAAATACAAATGAAAAAAAAATTTATTTTTTTTAAACTACATATAAAAATATACATAGAATATGTGAAAAAAACAAAATTGTATCAAAATTAATCTAAATAAAAACAAAATATGAAAAATTAAAAAAAGAATGTTGAGTGTTCAAATGCAAATGACTTTATTAAATTAAAGGCTAATGACTTTATTAAATTAAATAACAATATTGAATATTGAATTGAAATTTAGGATGTTTTGAAATTAATATTCTCCCCACCCAGTGGCGGCGCGTCCACTAGGCAAACTAGGCGACCGCCTAGGGCGGCAACCTGGAGAGGGCGGCAAAAAGGGAAAAATAAAAAAAAATTTTGGTTCCGCAAGAGGCACCCGAAAAAAATTTCGGTCCCGGGGGCGGCAAAAATTGAGCGTCTCTAAAAAAAAAGGTAAATTATTTTCCCGGACGGGAAAAAATTTTGGTTCTGCGCAAGAGAAAATGTTTCGCGGGCGGCACACGGGAAAAAATTTTGGTTCCGCGAAAAAAAAAAAAATATCGCAGAAAAATTCTTGAGATCGGGGAAAATTTTAAGGAGGGGGCGGCAAATTAAATTTTTAAAGTTTTTTTTTTGGGGGGGGGCGCAAAAAAATATCTTGCCTAGGGCGGCAGAATAGCTTGCGCCGGCCCTGTCCCCACCCCATCGAACAAATTGGTTACCGTATCTAATTCTCCATTAAAATTAATTATATCAATAGTTAATAGATTTGATATCTGTAATTTTATTAAAAATTAAATACTATAGAATAATTATTTTTAGAAATTTTTTTGTGATTCCAATGATATATTGAACATATTTTTTATTTGTTCTAAATTTGGATATATATTTAAATGAATTAAAAACTTTTCATAAATTGGAAAAAATGTATCATTTTTTATCTTTAGCTTAAAATAAAACAAAACAAAATATATAAACTGTATAATAAATAAATTGTTTATTGTCCAGGCGGCAATGACTCACTGTTAAAGAAGGGGGAGAGAGAGAGATAGGATAGAGAGAGAAAGAGAGAGAGAGAGAGAGTGAGAGAAAGAGCGATGAGAGAGAATTTGCTTCTTCCCTTAAGCTTTAGTTTGTCTATTAATTTTTTTTTTTATTAAAAATCAACACATTTATATAAAAGTTTTCATAATAGTCCATATTTATAATTTATTATTTTGGCCCATGGGTCGTGGTTAGGGGTTAGCGTGCTGGCCTTGTATACCAGGAGTCGCGGGTTCGGACCCAGGCAAGTCCGATGGCTTTGGATACCAAATGGCTTGAATAAAAATGCCTAACCCCCAATACATATTTATTCATATATATCGGTTATAGTTTGTCTTATATGGCCTCAGATACCGAAAAGACTTGTATGTATGTGTGTGTGAATGTGAGTGTGACTGTGAAAAAAGGTGTGTTAAAAAAAAAAAAATTTCTTATTTTGAAACGAGTTGGAATATAATATATTCACCTCAATCGATTATTTGGATACAATCAATGTTGAAAAAAACACCGATTATTTCTCTATAATCAGTTATGAAAAAATAATAGATTATTTCCGATTAATCGGTTCTCCGATTATTCCGATTATTTCCGATTAATCGGTTCTCCGATTATTCCGATTATTTTCGATTAATCGGTTCTCCGATTATTCCGATTATTTCCGATTAATCGGTTTCCCGATTATTTCCGATTAATCGGTTTCCCGATTATTCCGATTATTTCCGATTAATCGGTTTCCCGATTATTCCGATTATTTCCGATTAATCGGTTTCCCGATTAATCGATTATTTTTTTTATAATAATCGATTATTTTTTAAGAAAATAATCGGTATAAAAACGATTAATCGATTATTTTTCCCAGCCCTAGTACTGGTATATACTATGTTTGGGAAAGAGAAAATAGTTTTATTTTACTTTTTGGAAGATAGGTAATCCAAATTGCTCATTAGTGCATTTATTTTGCTTCTCTAGAGTGGACAATGCATGCGCAGTTATTAAAACATGTAGTAACGTTATATGGACCCTGTTATGCAATGGTGTGTCAAAGACCAAAAAAATTCAAAAATGAGTTAAGCACGGAATATTGTTTCAAATGCTTTAATTAATAGTATTTTTTTTTTTATGAAATATGTCCTAAAAAAATTTATATTTAATGTTACTTGCACAATTGACAAATAAAATTATATATTTTTTTTTTTATAAAAAAAACATTCACACTTTTTTCTCATTCACACTCACATTCACACACACATTCACACAGTCTTTTCGGCAACTGAGGCCATTTAAGACTTTTTACGATAATCAGTATGTTTTAATATATCAATTGGGGGGTCCAGGCATTTTTATTTAAGTCATTTGGTATCCAAATGCCTTAAATAAAATTATCGGACTGCCTGGGGTCCGAACCCGAGACGTTCGGTATAGAAGGTAGGCACGCTACCAACTACTCCAAGCCCCTTGGGCTAAAATTATATATAATCCAATGTAAACAAAAAACTTTATTGTTGATTTTGTCAAAACTCGATGTTTGGTCTTTGACACACCATTGCATAACAGGGTCCATATATGTATTTGATTATACAAATTTTTTTCTTCAATTGTTAATAATTAAACAAAAAAATGAATTTATGAGATATTAAAAATACTAGTTCATTAGTTTCAATGATTTATTAAAAATTAATATTTTTGATTAATTAAAAAAGAAAATGCAGGTTATTAAAGAAAATCATTTATTTTTTTAACACTCTTTCTTCCGGAAGGTTTCGGCTATGATCCATCATCAGCCCTTCAAGAATATATTTATATTATCAACATATAAAATAGACTTTCTTTAGTAAAACAGCCACAACTTGTTTTATATATAGGCCCTATAACATTTTGAACACTTAAAAACTAGAGTTTTCAAAATCAGTCCTGAAGATGATACAAATATTAATTTTTAATAAATCATTAAAACTTATGATCTAGTGTTTTTAATTTCACCTAAATAAATTAATTCATTTACGAATAATTTTATAAGAATTTAATTAATAACAACAAAACTTATGATCTTCATTTACTACTCATGTATATAACCTTTTCCTTAAGCTAGACCTTGCGCAACTTCACCTTGAACAATGTTTGGCATTCCTTGCGTGGGAATTATTCATCAGCAAATTTTCAAATTTTATTTTCAAACTACGCCATTTACTACTAAAAAAAAATTTGGAAACTGTAACTGTTTAGGTAAAAAATAGTAATAATAAATATGAAAATATACAAGCCATCGATTGTATTTGTTCATTTAGAAAATCCTATTTTTATTATTTTAACCTCTTTATTTTCTTGACATACTTATTCAGAGATTTTTAATATCATATATATGAGAATTCTTTGTCCATTGTCTATTTATTTATTCTTATCTACAGTAGTACAATACATTGTTTAGTCTAAAGACCGGAAAATTCTAAATATATAATTAAAGTATTTTTCTATGATTATATCATATTAAAATAGGCTAAATTTAAAAAAAGGGAGACGGACAATTTTTTTCCCTCTATTCAATATAGCTTTATTATATGCACCAATACATTTTTTTTTTTATAAAAGGAGTTTTTTTATTTTTTTGTTATCGTAGGTCAGTTATATCATTTTTAAAATATTGAATTTCCTATATTTAATAACCAGACTATTTGATAAATTTTCTATTTCCTGATGATGCTTCGCACTCAGTTTTTTTTTTCTTGATGATATCAAAAATTTTTGGATTTATTGATTCAGGACGAACGGGGGGTGGTTCGTATTTAAATCTAACGAGCTAATAATACCTATCAGTTTTGAAGGAGAATAACTAATTTTGATTGTTTGTCAACACCTGTCGGTCTCGGGAGGAGGGGGGGGGGGTTCAGAAGGGCTTGAAATTAATTTGTTATATTGATGAGTAGAGATCAGCGCCTGTTTATCCAACATATAGCCTACACCTTTTTATGCAATATTTGCAAATATTTCGGGTTTTGCAAACGCCACCCATCAGATGCTATATAAAGATAATGAAATTCAATTAAAAATGCACTTTAAATACCCAAATTATACAAAAATATTTACATAATTCAACTTAAATAGTTTTGATGGTCGAATTATGTAAATATTTTTTTTTAATTTTTGTATTTAAATTGCATTTTTAATTGAATTTCATTATTTTTGTATATTTGTTTGTAGATGGCCATAAAGATGATCAATTTAATTATAAGGATCGTCGGCCAAATAATAAATACTTTTGCGTTTTATCCGTTTATTTGTAAATAATTCGATCCCAGTGATATGGAATCATTCCATGAATGAATTATAAATAATTATACAAATTGTATTCATTGAATGCTCAGCTATTTTGTCATATTGGATGAGAGAAAGTAACGATTTGCAAAACATCTATTAATTGTACTGAAGATGATTCCATATCACCGGGGTCGAAATATTTACAAATAAACGGATAATACGCAAAAGTATTTATTTTTTGGCCAACGGTATTGTTTAGTATCTGCTCTGATGATGGGTGGCCTTTTGCAATCCGAAATATTTGCAAATATTGAATATAAGGTGTATATATGGTCTTTTCTCTTTTTTATCAATTTACATATCCAGCCCAAACAATCAAATTTGTTATAATTAATTGTCTGTTTAAATATTTTTTATTAGAATAACGCGGAAGTTTGTAAGAAAATTTTATTAATTTTGTTGGGAAGTTACTACTTAATGGAAACTTGATGGAAACTGGTGGTAAATGTTCACACACTGTATAAAATCCTGAAAATAAAAAATATCAATATTTTTTATTGAAAAAGAACCTGCTACTCATTAAGGAATAAACTTCCCAATCAGGGCCTTTTCTAACCTTTTTGGCGCCCCCCTGGAAAAAAAATTTGGCGCCCTCCTCCCCTTCTCCTTACCCAATCTGCACTCAATGATTGTTTCATTTGAAGGCACAAAATTTACTTATTTGTTCGTTAAAATATAGAAAAATAAATCAAAATTTAACGTAAATGTACTTCTAAATTAGGCAACTAATAATTACCTGACTGGCAATTTATTAAAAATTAAACTTTAAAGCAAATCAAAGTATTATTGTTGTAGTAAGTAGTATTATTTGGTTTATTCTATTTTGACAGTGATTTTTTAAATATCATTTTTATCTCTTCCGCCCCGTCGCCCTGATTTTCCCGCTCCGTGCAAGTGCACATTCTGTCCCCCCGTACGGAAAGGCCCTGTTTCCAATTAATATTTTTTATTAGTTTCTTCGGCCTTATGAACTTTAAACAATACTTATCTATATATTTATTATTACGAAAGATGTGATCCTGGAATAAATGTTGATATCACCAAGAGCCAGAAAAAGGACCTTTTAAATATAAAATGTATCGTCTCACGTTTTTATATTTCCGTGCAATATCTTCTTATTTATCCGTAGTTATTTTATAAATATTTAAAATTTTTGAACACTTATTATGATGATGAAGATTGTCCTTCAAATTTATTTGTGCTTCTTTTCTGTTGCACTCAAGGCCAGTTTGATTATTTTAAAAAGTGATCATACATATTTATTACTGTCATTATAGTGGGACTTCTCGATTATAAATTAAAAAAAAAGTGGATTAGATGGCTTGAAGGGGTTGATATATAAATATATATACTAATGCAACCACTTGAGCAATCTGAGTGCTGGTCTTTGTGCTCCACCTCTTCTCTTTCTTTGGATGCTGGGAATTTTAGAGATTAGCTCTTGAGAGCATTTATTTATCTGACTTTCTTTTGAGAGTCTGGTGCTTATCACTCGCGTGACAAAAACCGTTCCGAATTTGACCTGACAATTAAGTCATTAGGCTTCTAATGTGTTATAACGTTAGAACAAAATAGAATTATGAAATATTTCACACTCAATGAATGTTCGCATATATTTCATTTATTTACTTGAAATTGAGATAATTATGTGAATTCATTCATTCCATTTTATATTTTTATATAATTATAAAACACGTCTACCCATTCTCAGATGTTCGTAAGTTGAAGTTCATCCCTAGCTAATAATAATTTAGATAAAGATCGAAATTTGTTCCTTTTAGCCTGATGTACTGCAATCTGCTCAAAAATTAATTAATTTTCTTTAGGTTTTCTGTCCTGAATTTGGAAGGACATCATGTATAAGATACTTTTAGGCTTAGTTTTGATTTATTCTTCGTTTTTACTATCTTCCGGATAAAATCTTCTTTATTACATCTATCAATCTGTTGTCAATTTCCTCCACCAACGGTCCTTTTCTATCTCTAATACTTCTCCAAACTTTTGACATTTCCTTGTGAGTCTTTCAATCCTCCTTTCTTTAAACTTCTTAAAGTCGTGGACCGCGGCCCCCAAGGGGGCCATGGATTACCCGGGGCCGCGGAGTATCGTAAATGTAACAAATAAATTATTATTGTTAAATAAGTTTAAATAGTTGGATTATAATTATAAAATTTCGATAATATATTGAAATATTTAAATGCCTGGGGACCTGGCAACGGAGAAGAGCAACAAACACTACAATCGTTGCGCTTAAGTGATGCCAAGCGCTGCGAAAGCTCGGGATTGGTGACCCCGAGCAATCAGCGTGTGGAACGTCCCCGGTAGCCATCGATATTATGTATTTTAAAAATATATTAACAAATAAACCCCTAAATGGCCTCTGTAGCCGAAAATCAAGACAGAGATCAAGAAAACAAATTTACCCTGAAGAAAGAGATGTTTGGACTCCGAAACGTCGACTTATTGCGGAAGGAGATAATCCAAATAAATTGGCTTGAAAATTATCTCCAGATTTTTATTTAACTTCATCCTTCTCAAATTATAAAAAAAAAAAAGATTTAATGATAAATTCTAAGAGATATCAAATTACAACACTATTGCCTCAGATACAGGAAAAGACCTAAAAGATTTGTATTTGCCCCAATAAAATATTCCAACATCAGTGTTTGCCTATCTAACATTCTTATTTAAAGTTTATATTTTTCATAAAAATGAAATTTTATAATTTCAAAATGAAACATCTTCAATCAATAAAGGAAATTGAATTTGTTCTTGTATCTTATGACGTCATCTAATTGCCTTAACAATCGAATTGTCTAAATGTATTCAAATGATTAGAGACAAGATGAAGGGGGGTCTTATTCAAACCAATGAGCCATACTATATTCTCGTGACTCATTTCGCCAAACTGAGTCTGAATCATCTTTTTAGAGAGTATTAAAATAATCCTATCGATTTATGCATTTTATAAATTCACAACTGATTAATATAAACTTAATTTGATTTAAAAATAAAATCAATTTTTTTCTTTTTTTTTCATGATTGGCCGATGCTAATAGGAAATAATAGAATATCAATATTTATATAAAAATTTTCATAGGATTTTTTAGAAAAAATACAGTAATATAAATAATCTCATACCCATTTTTACTTTCTCTTACCTATGTATATATGTAATATATATATAGAGAGAGAAAGTATTGGTTCATGTCAAAAAATTCGATGTCGAGATTTTGATGGATCTTCCACGTTTTGAGGTCCCCTGAATCCAAAAAAGTGGTTTTCGCGACATGGTCTGTCTGTGGGTGTGTGGGGGGTGGGTGTGTGTGTGGGTGGTCTTTGTGTCTTTGTTCAAGTTTTCGCATGAAGGAATTGAGCTATGAGGCTGAAATTTTATATATAAGTTAAACACCCCCAGGGACGGGAAAATAAGCTTTTGAATCAAAATCGGCCAAAGAGTACCCAGTACTTTACTGATGTACTTTTTCAGTTTTTTTCGATTTTCTCAAAATTCGCTCTAACGATTTTGTTTAAAATTCAAAAATCAATTATTTTTTAGATTCTCTTTCAAATGTATATTCTCGTTTTGTGTTTCAACACTCTTCAGAAGTACACTTTACTCTTGTGCTCCATAGAGAAGATAGGAGAAATGGTTGCTATGGTAACAAAATATAAATATTTTCCCATGTTTATAAAAAGGGGGGGGAAGAGAAGAACAACAGACAGAAAAGAAAGAGGAGAAGGGGGAAAAGGGAAGGGGAAAAAACAGACCAGAACGGGGGGAAGACGAACAAAACAAAAAAAAAAAAAAAAAAGAAAGACGTGAGAAAATGACGAAAAAAAAAAAAAAAAAATAAAATTTGACATCTTTAATTCTAATATATTGGCGGAAACTAAATATATGTCGACACAAAAAATCAGGTCTTGACAAGCACAGAACACAACTTTCGATTACCGAAGGTAAGAGAAAGTTGTGTGCTGTGCGCACAGTCACACCAGATTTTTTTTCTCTTTTTTTTTTCATGATTGGCCGATGCTAATAGGAAATAATAGAATATCAATATTTATATAAAAATTTTTCTCAGGATTTTTTTTTAGAAAAAATACAGTATATAAATAATCTCATACCCATTTTTAAAATTTAATTTATGAATTGAAAGAAATTTGATATACCGTACCCAATTCACTACACACCTACTCAAAAAGATATATTTTTTGTTCATTCGCTAATTCTTGCATAAGAATCACATTTTATTTTATTCATATTTCAACTTTTGAAAATCTCCCCTCCCTCGTGATTGAGAGATGTTGACAAATGTCTATATTGATAATCTAAAAAGGCAAGAGGAGTGGGTTGGGACCTCATAGAGCCCAATGAATTTATTTAAATCATTTTGATACCAAATGGTATAATATGATATGCATGGGCCCTAAAATCTAGCGTAATTAATATTAGTATAGTGTAAAGTCTAAATCACCTAAAATGATGAAAATACTTAAACAAAAAAACTTTTGAAAATTGAATTCTGGGTCACCAATCTCGAACTTTGGCTACGCGTGGCATCACTTAACTGCATCGATTGGGATGACTCTTGCTCTTCTCCATTGCCAGGCTCCCCAGCGATTAAATTTTTAAAATATTAAAATTCTAAAAATGCTCCTGATAGGTAGATTTTTAGTAGAGTAAGTACTGATGTCTTCCCATTTCAAAACGACAATTTATTTTAATTGAAATTGGCTACCAATCAATTGAAATAAATAGGAACGAGATCTAAATGGCCTTAGATGCCTAAAAAGACCTTAAACCAGTGGTTTCCAAACTTTATGGTACCACGCCACCCTTAAAGATCTTTAATCGTATGACGCCTCCCCCCCCCCATTTTATAAAATAATACAAAAACAAAAATTTTTAATGCTAAAAAATATAAATTTATATAAAAATATATTTTTTAACTTATTATTTTTTTATAGTAAAACTAACCAATCATTTGGAAAATTGGTCCTGGTGGCTAATATTGGCGCCTCCCATAGAGTAGCCTCCCTGGGGAGGCGCGCCTCAGAAAGTTTGCAAAACGCTGCCTTAAACAAAAAAATTGCTTTTTTTATTGAAAAATAAAATTTTTAATAAAATAAATTTTCAATTAAAGGCAAATAATTGCATTCCTAAATTTATTATAATATATTAATTGGAAAAAATTTTTTAAATTATACTTAATATACTATATATCTATATAATATATTTCATCAAATCTTAAAATATTTTTCTTTGTAAAAATCTAGTCTAATCAATTTAAATAAAATAGAAGCTGCACAGCGCCTGAGCTTTGGTTGTTCTCAGAGCCCTCTCTGATGGAATTATTTGGTACTATTTCGCAGGTCACGTGAGGTGAGTCTCCTCCATTCTTGGCCTCCTCAGTAGGCGTTCAGCCTTCATATTATACAAGATGTAACCTTAGTTTTTGTGTCTCCTAATCAACAATCACCGACGCCATGGAAGACTTCTGACATCTCTACACTATTGCCTTTACTCCTGGACTTTTCCTCACATCAAAAATCAGATTCCATCCTATAATTCGTATCTCCCAGGTAATTTCCTACGAAACCTT